>JARPMJ010004508.1:0-75364 GCA_033366665.1 Phoxinus dragarum
CACAAAAATATAAAGCGGCACAATTCTTTTTTTTAACATTGATAATAATAAGAAATGTTTTGGATCATCTGGATCATGGATCATGTGACTGAAGACTGGAGTAATGATCCTGAAAATTCAGCTTTGTATCACAAAACTAAATTAGATTTTAATATATCACAATAGAATAGTTAATAAAAAATTTAATAATTAAAAATAATGTTGCAGTATTTATGATTTACAAAAATGCAGCCTTGGTGAGCATAAGAGACTTCTTTAAAAAACATGAAAAAATCTTACCAACCCCAAACCTTTGAAAAGTACTGTGTGCGTGTGTGTGTGTGTGTGTGTGTGTGTGTGTGTGTGTGTGTGTGTGTGTGTGTGTGTGTGTTTATGCGATTTGGGCTTTGGGGTTTGTATGTGTGAATGGTCGATAATGGGCTATAATGTATTGTATAGCCCACTCTTAATTTAGAGGCAGTTTAAAGGCGCATGAAAATTACAGCAGTAAAATATTCCCCCTGTGCTGTGCTGAGCACGCCTCTATCATCCTCCATTTAGAGAGGCTTGCCGTACTTATCTTAAGAACAAACAACATCTGAAATGCTCTGCTGAATTACTGACTTTTCTATCTTTCTTCATCGGCCCATCTCTCTGTCTCTTTGACTAGCTCCCTTTGTTTTCTTTCTTTAACTAACCTGCATCATTTTATCAGAAGTGGTCTGAAATGAAGTGCTAAGTGTCGGGTTTTATTGAAAGGAAACAGACTGGAACAACACGTGTGTTTTCTCAAGCCTGTAAAGACTCCTCTGCTCCTCAGGCCAAATATGAATTACAACCTGTGTACTGATGAGTCCTCACTACAGACTCATACCTGCTGAGAGAGAGTACAAGAGCAAGATGAGAGATGGTTGGAAATGTGCTGCTAATGAGTGTGCGTGCAATACACGTGTGGTTGCGAGTTGCTGAAATCATTAATGCATCGTGGTGTTAACAAAAATCTGCTCTTAATTTGGCCAGATTTTAATGTACATGTGTTGCCAAAATTAACAGCAGTCATGCAAGCGGCTGTCTGCTCCACTGAACAAAAGATTTCTGCTAATCTGTCGTTAACTGTAAATGAGTGAATGAAACCTTGTGAGAATGCCTTTCACTACAGGCACATTTTCTATAAAGAAAGATTTCATTTGCATAAAATAAGATATGGATCGATGAGTTATATGACATATGACATTAAAATATGTTCTAGTTCACAGTTTTGTTTTATAATTTAAAGTAAAAAAAAAAAAAAAAATGTTTAATTGCAAATGAATGCTACTTTGGTTTGATATTGTGTAATGCATATTCATATGTTTTTTTATGTGCGTCTAAATACGTTTTGAAACCACTATGCAGTTTGTATGTAATATTTAACCATTATACAGTTGGTGAATAAATATAAAAATGTTAATAATAATATATAAATACAACAACATATAATAATGATAATAAGAAGAAGAAATATAATGATAATAAAAACATGTAAATGTATTGTGTGTAAATGTATCTGCGATGCCTGATAAACTCCTCTTTCCTTTTTTGTTGGGCACATGGTTTCAAGATACTGTGGCTATGCCACATCAAACCCAAACTCAGCAGCTGGCCGTGTGGTTATAAAGAGAGTGTGTGTTGGAGGGTGATGGTTGCCAAGGAACCGGTATTTAATAAAGTCATCGGGTCTAAGATGGGAAAGAAACCGCAGCTCAACTCAAGAGAAATGAGAAATCGACAAATGCCACCACCACATCCGCATTGGCTTTTCTCTCACTTTCACTCGGTGAACTGCACTTCTGCTGCTGTAAACAGACACTAGCTTCTGCCACTCGAAATGAAGCATTTCTCATCCTGTATTAGAGTAAAAACTTGAGCAATGTATTCATTTAGCTCTGCTTTAGACTAGTTAATGTATGTGTGTGTGTGTGAGTGAGTGAGTGTGTGTTTTCTCTGATATTTCTGTGTTATGTTGTTAATGGCACACCTTGTTTGCCAGGCAGAAACAGCCAATTAAAAGCAACTTGTGTTAAACTGGGTCCATTTTCAGTGGTATGCCTCCAGGACCCACAAAAACAATCTTCAATGTGTGAGTGTGTGTCTGTGTGGGATGGGGATTTACACCTCACTAATGATGTGTGAGTTTAATACTCCTAGCTGTTTTCAGCTTCACATGCAACAGGTTAACACCTTCAGTGCCACGGCTGGCCAACAGACTCTTTACTCTGAACTGAGTTTTTACACTATAACAAAGGGGTTCGGGCTAGGAGCGGTAAATCCGTGATTTATAGATCAACAAACTAAACGGTCATTATCTGTCATTTTTCAGTACTGTTTTGTAAGTTTGACAGTAAGAGAACACATTTTGAGGTAAAGCATATTATGTGACTAAAGTCTTGAGACAGGTGCACGAAAGGATACAAAATATAATTATTAAACTCATCATCTTTCAGATATAGTTTGATACATCTATCCCTGCTTTTTACCTTAGGTCTTTATTCCGAATGTGTCAGTTTATTTTTAAAAAAGTCAAAATTACCTGTTTCTTCCGAACTTTCTGCTTAGCAACTCCAACATAATTGTTTTAAATACTGAATATGTTGTCATCATTATCTCGTGCCCATGTTTTTCCAAACCTAAATACTAAATACTGAAAGAACTTAAAAGAACAACAATACAATTGCCTGTTGCTTAAAGGGGTGGTACAATGCCCTTTTCACAAGATGTTAAATAAATCTCTGATGTCTCCAGAGTGTGTGTGTGAAGTCTTAGAACAAAATACCCCATATATATATTTTATATAGCATGTAAAGGTTGTCTCTTTTTGAGGGTTTGCAAAAACGCACCATTTTGTGCCTTTAAATGCAAATGAGCTGCTGCAGAGGGTGGGGTTTCAAGAGCTCATGTGTGTTAGCAGCTGCGATTACCTCACGCAGACACACTAAAATGACAGAAACTGTTCTGCCTTTAATGTAAAAACGGATTCAGACAAAGATGGAGAGACTCAAGAAGAAGTGACAACACGTAGAATGCAACAGGACGTCTCTGAATGGTTAGTTGATGAATTTATGGAGTTAACTATCTTTAATTAGGATATTCTGTCATGGTAATCTATAAATCGCTCGTATAGGAACTGTTGTGAGATGCACACAGAGTGACTTTCTATTGCATGTGAAAAGATGGATGCTAAAGTTTGAGCTGACTCACAAATGTACTCTTATACAACAACTTTTCCTCTTCTCAACATGGACTGCGTGTTCCCGGGGGCGGGGCTTATGTAAACTCTAGGGTTGGTGATGTCACTAACCCGGAGGAATGTCGTGTAGTCCCTACCAGCCGTTTGTTGTAGTCCTTTTCTTTAAAAGCAAATATCTTCCTTTGCTTTGAACTTTGAGCGTTGTAACTTTTGCAGATGTTTTTTTATGCTCAAACAGCAACATTACACACTAACTAAAGTGAGAAAAGTGAAATCATACTCAACCACCCCTTTAAATAACAAATAATATTAATAATATATGCAAAGAAATAAGGACATTTTGGAAAGTCGTAATCAGACAAAAGGCATAATTATGTATGTACATAATTCACTTGAGCTGTTTATAAACACTGTTCTATTTTCAGGTTTTGTGTGAGGAAACCCAGCCATACAAAGGGACGGAAAAGAGGAGCAAAAGCTAAATTGGGTTATTGGAATCAGGTCAGTGATTAAACGCAGCGAGGTTAAATGGAGTAAGGCTGGCTGCGAGAACATCGTTAGCACATTGGCATGACGGGTTGCAGTAATTAGGGGGTGTGGTCTCACATCACCAATCACCCTGCTGTGTTTGGTGCTTCCTGCTGATTTACAGTGTGCAGACTAAGATGTGGCTGTTTTAGCAGGTCATAACTCGCTAAACACACATACACTAACACATTTGCTAAATGAGTGCCAAGTACACACACACACGGCTTACGGATGCCAGACACACACACACACACACACACACACACACACACACACACACACACACACTCCTCACACCTGACTGTTTTTTGTTCTCTCACACTTTTCCTTCCTCTGCAAATCCCAGAGTGAAAACAGAGGCCAGTAAAGCAAGATCATGAATATCTGGACAGTGACCCAGGCTGAGGAGAGCTGAGGAGATTAAGGAGAAGAGGAACAATGAGGCTACAGCTTCATGGTGTGCTGATCTGTTGTTTAGTGAGGGGAGACTTTAAAGAACTTATTTTAAAATACATTTATTTTACATGGATGTTCAAAGACCATAAGACCAGCTGGTCTTTAACTAAGGTGGATTCAAAAATAGTAAGTACATTTAAAAAAACAGTAAGATTTTATATATTGGTACAATGCTGGTTATAACTTACAAAAAATGTTGGTGTCAAACTTTTTTTTTAATAAATTAATACTTTTATTAAGAAAGGATGCATTTAAATCATTAAAAAAAAAAATCTGAAAAAAAAATTATCACAAAAACATTAAGCAGCACAACTGTTTTCAACAATGATAATAACAAGAAATATTTAATGAGCACCAAATCAGGATATAGAATCATGTGACACTGAAGTAAACGAATGACTATGAATAACAATGCTGAAAATTCAGCTTTCTATCACAGAAATGATGCATCTTATGATGCATCTTCTTAATATATATTAAAATAGAAAACTGATTTTAAATTGTAACAATATTTCACAATTTTATGTTTACTGTATTTTTTTACTGTATTTTTGATCAAACAAAAGCGACCCCAAACCTTTAAATGGTACACACACACACACACACACACACACACACACACACTTACTTCTATGCTCACAAGAAAATAGTGTAATTAAAGTAAAATAAATTGTCCTTTAAAAGACATCCAAGAGCACTAAACCATTTTATCAGGGAAACCCCACTGATGTCAAACAGTCATTCGAGAGCACATTTCTTCTTTGTAAATTCTTCTTTCATTTCTAAAGGCTGATTTTAATTTAGAACTTCCTCCTTTGGGAGACACATGATGGGAGGATTGCTCTTTAAGCATCAGTTAGTTCTCATCTAAATAAACCTCAGGGTGTAGAGATGACAGCACTGCAGGTGCGAGGCTAAGGATCACAGACCTCACACACAGAAGAAACATACCATGATCAGACATACTTTCCGCATTCACTCAAAAGTTCCTACTTAACAATTCAAGCGCGGTCCATGATCGTAAAATGTAAAAGGGACTGATCATTATGACAATGGGCTTGCTTATTTTCTTGCTTAAGCACAAGTTTCTATGCACACACACACACACACACACACACGCACACGCCAGAACAGCCCTGCCAATCTCCATCTCTCTGTGAAGTTCAGACCATCATGCTTGAATGCTCAGAACAAGTTCGGGTCGAGTCGAGGGGGATCAACAGGGCCCTTGAAATCCCACTGGAGAGCAAATTAAAAACGACTGCTTCAAGAGCTGGTTAAAATTCTTATGTTTTATTACTCCTTTCTCTCACAGAGCTGTTGACAAAAAAAGAGAAGAAAGCAGGGAGAAGTGCGATGTCGAAAGCCAGAAGTAATTCCGCATAGACGTTTTACGATGGAAACTTCAGCGAAATGTAATTTCAGCGCTCATTCACTCCAGAAAGAAAAATCCCATATTATAGGAGAGAGAAAAAGTGTGTGCGTGTGTGTGTGTGCGAGAGAGAGAGAGAGAGAGAGAGAGAGAGAGAGAGAGAGAGAGAGAGAGAGAGAGAGAGAGAGAGAGAGCTCAATGATCAGCTCGGTCCCTCATCTTTTCTGATGGAGGTTGAGCAGTTGAGAGCGGCCAGAGCGTCGTGCATCTGCTGCATGAACTAGTGAGGCCCTGAGTGGATTAACAGTTGAGGGTGTAAGCGTGTCATAAAGGACAGTCAGGATCAGCTGAACCCTGCTTACTAGAGACCAGAGACAAAGTGTCTGACATGATTTATGACTGATTCCCAGAAGGATCTAACAGGATTTCATGGCATTGTTAAAATCCAGGACTTTGCATCATTTTATTTCATTCTTTTAAGTTTTCGCAGTGATGTTTCTATTGTTAACATTATTTATTATTATTTATTAATAATAATAATAATAATGTGTATATAGTATCATACATCATAATATATGATGTTTAATAATGAAATTATTATTTAATAATAATTATTGATTAATATTTAGTAATAATAATAGCCTAATATTACATTTTATTTATACTGAGGTAAAAAAAAAATCAAGTTTACATAGAAAATCTGTTTTGCCCTATTTTAACATTTAAGTAAACAGAAATGTTTAGAATTTTGAACAATTTAAAATGAAGGGAAAAAAAGAAAGAAATAATATCAAGAAAATTTGATATTTATAATTCTGCATGATTCTCCAGAAGTAGGGGAAAACATGTTTTGCTGAAATTGTTATAATATTATTTGAAATAAAAATTGTGTATAAAAATAGCATTTAGCAATAGTGGTTTCAGACTTTTGGAGCGCACTGATATTTGAATAAAAGGATAAAAATATAGATGAAACATGACTTATTGTTGAAAACAGGCTGTTTTGACTGTGTGCTGACATTCCACTTAAAGTCTGATGATGGCGCCATGCAGCCAGCATGAGGTGATCTGGGAAGGCAGCCATTCTCTTTCTTCAAACATGTCATTAATGTTCTCTTGCTCTAACTCTCTCAACAAGGTCAGAAGTGAGTGCAAGAGTCGTCGTGTTTGACATTAAAATTAGTATTTCCCTTTTGCTGGCTCAATCCAGACAAACAAATGTCACTACACTATCCACCTAACAGCCATCAGATGTGAAGACCATGGCCAAAAACATGTGGAGGACGTAAACAACAAACGGGTTTAACGCAGACAGCAAAACGGGCATTATGAGTAACAAACGAATCATCAGCACTTTGGAACGCCAATGTACAAACCAAACCCAAGCTGTCTGGCAACTTATTTCGATTCATCCATCAAATAAAAGCCACCGTACTGCCGTCTCCTCGGTCCTTGGTTATCCACACAACATTACCTTTCAATGCAAATTAATTTGGTCCCCACAGAGCCACCATAGACTTCCTGTAGCAAGTTAAGTTACCCAGTGTGATATGAATAGAAGGAGAGAATAGAACCGCAGCTTTTCTATCATATTTCAGCGCAGATCCCGAGTCTTCACCACGGGGCCACGTGACGGCGAGGATTGCTTTGTTTTACTATGCGGCTTCGTTCTTCCAGTGATATGATTTATGAAATGATCAGGGGGAATAAAATAATCCACCTCCCCACTGAGAGTCTGTCCACAGGTTCAGTATGAAATGAATTATGCTCAGACCACAGCAGCACAACAGTGTGGTAAAGAACAACTACAAGACAGTTATTATCAGTGTATCCACCACATGAAATAATACGCTTCAACATAAAACATAGTGCCTTTCAAGCAAATAAGAATTAAATGTAAGAAACGTTACACTCGTAAGACTATAATTACTCTGTCTCATTCAGAACCTGTTCAGTCCAACTACTGTGCTTGTGCGAGTCTGAAATCACTGCCAGACAGTGCCAGACGTCTAAATATGGTAGTCTGCAATAGTTGGATATTGGCAGCAGAGGCTTAATCCAAGCAAGGACCAAAACAAAATGTTGATTGACCCTGACACATCCAAATGGATCATTTAAACATGACTAAAGTTTGTTCCTGATTTAAAAGTATACTTATGCTGCCCATTATATGTTTAAATGTTTAAATGATCAAGTTGGACGTGTCAGGGTCAGTTATATGTAGGCCTACACCACAGTTCAAAGGTTTGGGGTCTGTACGGTTTTTTATGTTTTTAAAAAATACAATAAAAACAGTAATATTGTGACATATTATTACAAGCTGAAATTAAATTTAAAATGTAATTTATTCCTGTGATGCAAATCTGAATTTTCAGCATCATTACTCCAGTCTTCAGTTTCACATGATCCTTCAGAAATATGCTGAAATATGTCTTTCTATTATCAGTTGAGCTGTTTTTATGGAAACTGTGATACTTTTTTCATTATTATTTGATCAATAGAAAGAACAGCATTTATTGTAAATAGAAATCTTATAACATAATAGAATAATACTCTCACTTTTTATCAACTTCCTTGCTGAATAAAAGTTGCTTTAAAAAAATATAAAACATTATATACACACAAATTATATATATATATACACACACACACACACAATTATCTTGTTTACATGAAGGTTCCTGTTACAATGTCTAAACTACGCCTCCAAGTTTGTCTCATTTTTGATGGATATTTTCCCCTTGTAAGAGAGTGTGCTGAGGCGTATATAGATTTGGCAGGAATCAAGAGCTGGAAAAAGACTGCTTTGTGTTTTTTTAACGCAGCAGATTAAATTGGTTTAGACAAGCAGCATGCCAATGGTTCTTAGTGTAATGATAGGGATTTTATTTGGTCAAAACTCTGTCATCAATTTGTTGACATAAATATGTATTTAGATGGCCAGTTTTTCAATTATAAACAGACGTTTTTGGGGGGTTCAGCACGGCCTGGTGATGCTCAAAAAGTTGCGCGAGTTCTCACTACAGTCTCTGAATTGTAAATGGTGAGCTAAATGGCTGTTTACGAATTGAGTGCAATTACGCTATTATACACGATAGTCTTGTGATTACATCCAAGAGTGAAATGTGTTGGACAAGCACAGATGTGCAAATAGTTATTTGGTTGTTTGTCAGAACTTCAAGAGCAAACATTTTAAGAGAATTAGTGAGCGTTCACCACTGGCAATTAGAGGTGAATAACAATCTGAACAAGGACACTTTCGCAAACACAAGCACTGACAAACAGGTTTACACACACAATACATTCAATTACCATTCATTTAATCCCTTTCGCCGCATGCTAATATGTAAAATGTTTTTATGCGCATCATAAAAACACAAACACGCATGCATGAGGTCTTGTTTTGTCTCATTATGTCCAGCTGTGTTTTTGATAAACACTGCAGCGTTAGCCCGTAAAGATTGATCACCTCACATCATTGTCTGGCTTTATCTTTCACAGTCTTTTACTCTCATACACTCTCACATCACACATACTTCATCTCTTCCTCTCTCTCTCTCTCTCTCTCTCTCTCTCTCTCTTTCTCATTAGATTAAAACCCAATCGCAGCTGCTAATGACCGCAGTGACTAAGAATAATGGCATCCACCTGTTTCAACTTTTGTCTCATTGCTAAAAAAAATTGCATTGGTTTAACTACATGTTGAGATTAATGCTTTTGAACTAGTGAGTTCTGGATAATTAAGTGACGGCATCATTGAGAAGAGAAAGTTTATAGGAGTGACCATATGGAGTAACGTGTGTTTCTTCTTGAGCAGCAAATCAGCATCTTAGAATGATTTCTGAAGGATCATGTGACACTGACTGAAGAGTGGAGTAATGGTGCTGAAAACTCAGCTTTGCCAACACATGAACAAATTACATTTTAATCTATATTAAAATAGAAAACAGTTATTTTTAATTGTAATAATATTTTTACAATATTAAATGTTTTTACTATATTTTGGTGACTTGGTGAGCACACGAGACTTCTTTGAAAAAGTTGGAAAAATCTTACCAACCACAAACTTTTGAACGGTAGTGTATGCGCATGCGTTTTTTTGGGGGACGGGGGTGTTTTGTGACCACGTGTGACAGTTGACTCTGGTCTCTTAAAATGACCCTTCAGAAATATGTCATCTCATGCTGATGACCTCATTCTAACAGAACATCCAAGTCATGCCAGTCCAGCTGGTCTTTACGACGCCATTCCATCCTCGAATGTTCCAAACATTCTGTGCAAAGCCCAATAAAGAACAACTCTAAAAATGTGCCGGTTTAAAACAAAAAAAACAGTCTTGGATTAGAATGAATCAGGAACTGAGATTTGGGTTTATGGGCTCTCTTAAAGGTTGTGTGTGATGACAGCTGTGGAATGAAGAATGATGAAACATGATTGACACTGATAAGGAGTGGAGTGGCACGATCGGGGTGGCTATGCCAGTATAGGGCCGGCCATAGCCAGTTAAAGGCTCTAATGTGGCAGTGGTTTCATGGTGGTTGGCTTTGAGCAGCAGGAAAGGGAATAAAGGGGCATATAAAACAGGAAGAGAGAGAACGAGAGAGAGGGAGAGAATGGGACAGAGTTAAACAACTTTGCTTATTTTCTATTCATTTACTTTATTTCGTCAATTTATGTTCTACTTTTATACATTTAGCACACAAACATGCAGAGGAACCTCAGTTTAGCTTTATCCACCCATCTATTTTCTCTCCACATGTAGAGAGGAAAGGAAAACTGAAAAATCTAAATAAATAAAAACAAGACTTTCTCTATATTTACTATATCTATTCTCTATATCTGTGTGTGTGTGTGTGTGTGCGTGTGTGTGTGTGTGTGTGTTTTATTTCTCTTGCCACGTGTTAATCTTAGGTTACTCTCTTGTCATGCGTTTCTTTCTTGCTTTGGCACACACAGATATAATGACTCACAATACAACACATCTCTTACTCACCCACTTAATCACTTCAATACTCTTCCAGTCTCTGAGTCCAATCATAAAAGAGGACTTTACAACATACAGTGGAGTCCAAAAGTCTGAGACTACTATTGAAAATTGTTCTACAGTATTTTTTGAGGGAATTTTTTTAGTGAATCTTTCTGAAGATTACACCAGTAGGTGGAGACAAGTGTCTTTATGAGTGACTCATTTATACAATTGATTTGTTCAAAAACACTGAATCGTTTACTCAATTTGTTCAGAAACACTAATTCGAATTCATTCTTTTCTCAAACTTTCCAGGTTTAAATTAGATTCTGAATGGCAGATTCTGAATATCACAGCATGTCAGTCTGTGGAATCCAGACCTCATCGCGCAGTCACTCACTCACGGCCCGCACCATGTGCCCTTAAGACGCATCGAGTCAGATTCCTCAAAGTGTTCCATATGTGTGCTGAGTGTGAGAGCCCTTCTGATGACAACCCGAAGGAAGAGAAAACAGCTTTTGTGTGTACATAAGCACACTCTCTCTCTTTCTTTCTTTACTCCCCAGTATCCTCTCATCCTCTCCTCTCCTCCATTCTCTTCTCTCCTCCCATTCATAAAATATCAAACAGTCCAGGTCCCGGAATAGGGCTGCCCTGCGGCTGCCTGACAGTGTGGATATTTTCAGTAGGTCCTTGCGGTGTTATTGCAGGTGTCCAGGCAGGATGCCCGTGTGAATTCGGAGAACACATCAGACACAGTATAATTCTATTAGTCCTATACACAGATATGTATATTAAAACCATACTCAGCCAGGGGATACCGCAGCGCTTAAGGAGCATGGGACAGAGCAACCCATCCTTAAATATTAAACAACAGAGTGTGTGTGAGTGTATATGTGTTAATGAGCTGTTAAAGAAAGATTGACAGACTAAACAGACAGCTGACGGATAGCTGGAGGGAGGAATGTTTTGTGTGTGTCCAGTTCAGTAATTCTGAACTCTTTGGTCTTTTTTGCTAGTTTCTTCCCAAAGTCCAGCTGTATACCATTACATTCAATTACACACTCTAAAATGTCTAAAATAAGACTTGCTGTGTGTGAGCCTATGCATATCATACATGTGTGTGAGTGAGTATGACATGTAAAACACTTAACATACTGAAGTATGTGCTTCTAAAATAAGTTTTTAAGTTTACAAATGTTTTGGAATATACAATGCAGTGTTATTTTGTAAAGACAAATCATAAGAATCAATGCAGATGGAAACTCTTTTTCTCATCCAGTAAGCCTATATGGGTTTATATTGGTATTTTTTTTATCTTTAAATTTAATTGATTTTAAAATGACTGCCTTTGGCTGATGTCCTTCTGAACTAGGTTTGTATACAGAAAGGCTGACATTTTTTTCTAAATGACGAGACCCATAAACTAACGAGAAGATACAATAAAATAAATCCTCCAACTTAAGTTAAGCGCATTCACCATATTCTAAGAAAAAGTGTATTTTGTCTTTTGCTTCTTATTTATTCCTCCCTCTTCTTTTACTTTCCTCAGTCATTTCCTCTGAGCGGCTCACTCATTCATGATTTTATTGCTTTTGGATTTAAATTGTTTTCACTATCTTTTCTCAAGAGAGTGGAGTTCATAAAAAACACCTGCTTGCTCTACTTTTTTCTTAACTTTTCATTCTATTCTCTTCTCCCCCCCAAATCTGACCTACGATCTCTTTCCTTTTCTCTATTCAACACTTCCTCTTTCTCACTTCCTTTCTTCCTTGTGCTCTACGAGAGGGAGTAGTTCTCTGGTACTTCATCCGTCCAGTGCTAATGTTGTCCCAAGAGGCTTGGAGACCCTCTGAGTGATGCTCACACTCCCTGCTGTCGGTCTATAGAGTGAGAAACCATTTCATCACCCTCTAGAGGCTAAAATGAGAAACTACCATCATTTTCTCAAGCCTCAACTAAAATATCTCAATTCCAGAGAGCCTGTTGATTATTTCTATATTCATCCCTTCTTTTTAATGCAGTAATTCATCTTCTAAACATATTGTTCAGATGAAAAAGACACTGTCTTCACCAAGTATAGCTGGACACAAAACCAAAAGTAGCCTATTTAGAATCAGCTTAACTAGGCCTATACTATTATTCACCTGGTTTGTAAGTCTTAATCTGGTCAGATCGGTCTGTTAACTGTTTTTTGGGAGGTTTCTGGTCAGACTGGGAGACCATCTTAAACTAGGTAGGGCCAGCATAATTTTAACAGGGGCAACCTATTAAATAGTCTTATGTTGAAGTCTTGTGTGACTCAATTATTCCCAATACTTTTTGATTTTCTATTTATTGGGCTGCAAGGAAGAACAAGATAGGACATTAATATTTCATGCCAGCTCGGCTTCCTTCCTCTTAATAATTTTCTCACACAAACAAAGTTGACCTCTGCCAACGTTTGTTTCGCTACACTCCCGCGTGACAGGTCGTAACGCGCGGCGCGGAAATCCAATGTCAATAACGACAGAGTCGCTGGGGGTCCCTGTCCGCGCCGCCCCATAAATACTGGCATAAATACGGTAAATACATCAGTGTATATGGTGCACGTTAAGAAATACCGCATTTTCACGGGGAGATTAACTTTATGAATGGGTTTGTGGGTCACGGATGGTTTGGCGTGTCGTTTCATTTGAGGCGGATTGAGGATGCTTCAGTGCCCTCAGACATTTATCCGCCGGTTACCGGTTCTGTGATCGGTCTTTTTCTCATATGCACACACTGACACACATAACGGTGGCAGCAGTGGGTCGCAATGGGGTCTCTCTCGTCCTGCTTTCAAAGGGATTTTTTTTTCTTCTTAATAGTTTTTTCTTCCTCCCATATACCCGCGTTCCTCGCGCTGCCACTTCCGCTATAAAGCCCTTGGCTGGCTGCCACGCGGCCATTAGCACTAGCAAAATAACTGTTAACAATATGGTGCCCAGACACAGCAATTCCGACTCTAAAGTTTAACCAGCCGACATGGTTTGAGTCCAGTGATGCCAGAGGTTACAGAGCGAGGATTAGTAAACAAACGTCTTTTACACATGAGTGCAGTCTCATCTGTGCAATAAGTGCACACGTCGTTTTCATTGATGCTTCATAATCACAAGAGACAAATGGAAACACATTAATTTATTGTGAAGACTTCAGTAAAAAAAAATATGTTCAATGCTATTATAAATAAGCCTAAATTTAGTTGTGCAATGCCGAGCGATTACACAGAAATGTGTTATTTGCGAGCTGCAAGCTAAGACAAAAAGCGCACTGTTTCCTCTGCTTTATCACCGGGTTATTATAAGCAGAAAATAACCGTTATTATTAGACGCTTTTCATTCCATGAACTGACTATACACATGCATTAAAGGTGCAAGAAAAACAAGAACGAAAATATGCTAAACAAAAAAAAATCAAACGGAAAAGATATGCTGTTTTGCAGATATTAAATGCACATATCCAAACTGGAGGACAAACAAATAGGCCTAGGCTAAAACGTTTTTGCAATAGCCTACATCAGCTTATCATTCTTAAATATAAAAATTTTTAAAAAGATGAAAGCATTTAAATTATCTAATAGGTTACATTACATAGAAATATAAAATCGCCATAAAGGTATAGAAAATATATAAACACTTGTTGCAGATTATAGAGTAAATTCAAGATAATTATTTTTTTAAATCGAATTAATTAGATAATCGTTCCGTAAGTATTCGTTTGCTTAAGGTTAAGATGTCCAAATGGATAGACATAACAATAATAATAATATTAATTATTATTAGTTATAATAGGACAAGGATGTATTATTGTGATAATTTACAGCCATCATAATAAAGCCACATTAACAGTATAAATTGTTTCATGATTTGTCCATGAATGTAGGCTACAAAGACGATCAAAACGTATAAACCTCGAAATAATTTAAGAATAGGCACAATCAATTAAATGTCTTCAATAATGCGTTGTAAAAAAAATAGGCTAGGTTTTGTTTTCAATATTGAATGGCCAGCCGCAAATAAAACTCTTATCAGGTGCAGCTCTCCATGCGAACTCTTAACTAATGAATAAAAATTATTTATTGGTAATATTAATCATCTAAAATTATACTGAAAATACAGAATGTTGTAAATATTTAATAGACTCAATTTCTATCGAGTAAAACATTAAGGCTACATCTGCCCAGACTGAACATTCAAATTTAGTAAGGCTGAATATTTTGTAATTTATTTTTAAAAAATGATTAACTAAACTAAAAGTTGTTTTTTCCAAGCCTATATAGTAATAATAATTCGTATAGGCCTAATCATTATACAAAACAGAAACGTCTAAATATGTTCAAAAAACAAAACACAAAAATCTGAGTTTTTTTTACCCATTATATTGTGCAGGTCAAGATACTGATTGTGGTGGTCACTGCAATTTGATAAAATGTTCAAAAAGAGATGCTAAACCACTGAAGAGAAGGTGCAACCAAAAATCTAAAGTTCATCTCAATTCAAGAAAAGGTGCAACACTCACTAAAATAAATAGTTAAAAACTTTTCGGCCATTGTCAACGCCTTCATCAGACATACTGTAATTTGAAAATGATCAGGATATTGTCCAAAAGTGACTTTGACTGTAAACGAAGAATGAGTGAAGATAGCTGCTGCTAGTGATTCACTGGAGTGTGTGCAAACATTCAGAACTGTGCGTCTGCATATTTATCAGATCCATATTGATATAATGCCTAGCCTATGCCTTATAAAATTTGACAAAATGACAAAATGTATAAAGATTAGGTAAAGGTTAGGCTACCTATATAGTGACGTGAGCGTTTTATAAAGTGACAACTGTCATTTGGACATTATTTTTTATTGTATTAATTATATTGTAATAGGATAAATAATGCACGAATCTCTTTTGTTCTTCCTTATTTTTCTTGTTCATATTTTTCTGGTGGTTGACAGGCACAGAAAGCATGTGCTCTAATGGTGCGTTCACACCGGACGCGAATAGCGCGTCAGGCGCGAGTGATTTCAATGTTAAGTCAATGCAAAGTCACATGCGCGTGGGACACGAATTCTCCAAATGGCAGTGCAATCATTTCCACGTTTCAAACAGCGGGAAAATATAAAGGCTCTGGAGCACTGTACATAAAACTCACAAGATGCTCTAGAAATCACATGGGTTTAATAGATCGAATCAATGATAATTTATGCGACTTATCTGTGTTTATCTGTTAAAAACATCTCGCTAAAAATAGGCCCAAGGTAGCCTAAATAGTTTTGTGGCCAAAAAAAAATGTTTTATAATATTTCTCCCTCTTGTATTCAGTAGGCTATAGCATAAGCAAATTATAAAAGTAAAACCAAGAAACACAAACAGCCTACCAAAATACACCATCGATAATGCTCGCTCTTTTTAATTAAAGAAAAAAAATGCCTTATTTAAAGCTAAAGGCTATTTATAATTGCCTTGTAAAATGTCTAATTTATTTTCAAAATGTATAAACTTGCTGTAGGCTATATCAATAAATGCAAACATCCTTTTTTTATATTGTATTTTGCATTCAGTCGTTTTATTTATTTATTTGCAATAATGTATACAATTAATAGTGAAGAGTTCTTTTTTGGGAGGGGGGGGGGGGGGTCTGATTTATTGTACCAGGAAATTGTGTCTCGTAGTAAAAATTAGTGCTTCTTGGGGACTTGTATTTAGAAACTGTAGACTGCAAGTCTCAAGTCAGGTTAGTTTGACATGTCTTATTACTGGGCCTCACGCAGATACAGGCGTAGATTTGGTAATAATTCTACAGGATTGGCTCACAAGGGCTCGTGAGGAGGTAATGCGGAAGCATGTGGAGCATGTACAGCCGCAGTGTGAAAATGATCGCAATGCCGCGAGCACGACTGGAGCTCAGTGAGTGAGAGATGATTCATTCAGCCAGGCTTTACCACATTATGGGCGGAACGTTCCACACGAGGGTCGAAACGCAGCGCGCCTATAGGCAGAGAGCGCCGGTGATTGACGTGAGGAGGCCACGCCCCTCTTCTTCCCTGGTTATTGGCACTTTAACGAATCCCGGCCACTGCCTCGGTGTCCGTGCGCGTTGACAGACCGATGAGACTGTTTTAAATAGACCGTCGCTTCGTTTTCAGCGTGTTTGTCACATCGCCCGTTTTAATTAGTTTCTGAAGTGGACTATTCTGACTCAAGGAATGCTAGATTAAGTGCTGTTGCAAGTGCACTTCTGGTGAACTTCTCTTTCTCGGTCAATCTGTCTTCTCGGTTTGTAACCATGGCTGAGAAACGACGGTCCCCGTGTACTATGAGCCTCAAAGCGCACGCATTCTCGGTAGAAGCGCTTATTGGCACGGAGAAAAAAAGAAAGCTGGAGGAGGACAACGAAAATTGTTTTGAGGAGGTAAACGAGGAGTCGAGCCTGACAGAAAGTCCGCAACCCCAGACTAGAAGAACTTGTCCCAGCACCAGGAGTTGCGAGATAGACTGCGTAAGCGACGAATCCCGTAAGTAGCCTATCCCTCGACTAACTAAATAAGAAATAGGCTAGTTACGCGTGGAACAAAAAACAACCACAAAATAAATATGTATTTGTAATTATCTTGGCTGAAAAGTAACAAGGTACGATGAAAACATACACAATGTTGTTATGTATTTCGAGCCTGTATTGTAATAGGCTGCTAAATACAAACCAGAAATTAACATTAAAGTAGACAGTCTTTCAGTAACAAAATCTTCAATAAATATATAAATAAAGTAAAAATAGCCTTCCTCTGTAATTTAGACATGTAATTGAGTCAAGTTAGGGAGACAAAGGCGAAAAATACAGTATAGAAACACAAAATAACACAGTTATGAGCCTCATAAATATGGGCACTGAGAGAGTGACTAATCTATTCTGTTTATGAGTTTGGCCACAATCATAAACACTCAAATTAACTTGCCATCACTAAAGCCTAAATAGGCCTACTTGCAAAAAACAACAACAAACAAACTATGGATAGAGCTGGAATAAAATGCGCTTATTTTTCATGTAACTAGCCTATTTATTTATTGTTTTAAAGTAAACGAATGCAGTTCTTCTAAGAATCTGTCATCTCGATAATGCATCACAAAGTCATGACTTAAATTCTTAATTCCATAACTGAAAAAAACGGGGGAAATGTAGGCTATTTATGATTGCGCTATAATATTCAACAGCATTTATAAAGTAATAATAGCCTAGTCTGTAAATACATGTAGCCTACAAATACAGAAAATCATTGCAAAGCACGTTTGCATGCCACTTCAGCACTCGTTATTGCAATAATAACAATAGTTCAAATAAAAAGGGTTCTGCAGATTGTTATGCAATAATTAAGACAAACTCTTTCTGTCTTTCTCAGCTGAGTCTGAGGACGTGTTGTTGGATAGCCCACAACCTGCACCCCAGGGCGCGCAGCTCCTCGCGCAATCGGGCACGAGCTCCGGAGAGGAGATGCGCGTGGATTTGCAGGGCTCAGACTTATGGAAGCGATTCCACGAGATAGGAACTGAAATGATCATCACCAAAGCCGGCAGGTGCATCACACAAAACACGCTTTTCAATGTTAAAACTTTTAATGGTTATTGGTTAAAATCACCATATTCAACATTTACGTTTGAATCAGAAAGACACTAGTTTTTTTATAGTAAAAAATACGCCATGTGACTTGTTTTAAATTATATAAAAACATTTATTTGATGCAACCAAACATGAAATCTTAATCCAAAACGCATTTACCAAAGTCTGAATTAAATTGCTGAAATATCCAGACAGTCTCTTTGTTATATGCGGTTACTTTCAGATATGGACTTTGGGAATTAAATACTGAATTAAAAAGGGATTGCGACGAAAATGCCGCTGATATTTAGGCTAATATAGGCCTACTGCATAGACTATTTTGTTTTTACAGATTTGATAGATTTTCCTATTATTTTAGGCCTGGTTTTGTGCATAGGCTACCTACTTTTATGTTGAGTTGACCATTTATTTAAATTAACTGACGTATCTCTAAAAAAAATATAGGCCTATTTGGAAACATAGGATAGGCTATTTGACGTTAACGGGCTGCGTTATAGACTACTGTAACAAAAATGATGCCCACATAAAGGTAAAAACTGTGCTCTTTGTAAATCTGAGTTTTCTTTTGCAATTCTGCATGCCTCAATATTATGTAGTCGTAATGAAAATATTAATATAAGATGTAATTTTATCCCAGGCGAATGTTTCCCGCGATGAGGGTTAAGATCGTGGGACTGGATCCTCATCAACAGTATTATATTGCTATGGATATTGTTCCTGTCGACAACAAACGGTACAGGTGAGCAATTTACGAAATTTGTCTTCCCAACTGGTCGCTGCATAATATTGAGCATTTTGAACTAACCGTCTCCACAAACGGCACTCCGGGACTTTGTTGACATCTCCAGTCCGGCCTTTTGCGAAGCCCTTTTGGGAGCTTGACCTCGTGGACCTGAAGGTCATCATGAGACAACGGCAGTCAAAACAAATTCATAACGCGTTAGTTTATTGCGGGCTGCTCTGTGTAGGCCTATCTGAACTTTTTGTACAGCTGTAAAGACAGTAATGGGGTGATCTGTGATTTCAGTTCATCACTGCATCTACAAAACAATAAGGCTACTATCATTAGGCTATTTATTTTATTATGTACACAGCACAAATATATAATAGAAACCTTAGTGACTAAGCAATGTAGTCTGAGACGGTTAGCTAACTGAAATAAAAGACATTTGCGTTGCGCGCGACGAAACTCAAATACATTGCGTCCAAAACTATAGGCCTATACTGACAGATATTGTTTTAAAAAGTCGAGCCGTCTAAAATTCATATTATGTAAAGACACTGACTTTTTTTTCCCCCACTCCAAGGTACGTGTACCACAGCTCGAAGTGGATGGTGGCGGGTAACGCCGACTCTCCGGTCCCTCCACGCGTCTACATCCATCCGGATTCGCCTGCTTCCGGTGAGACGTGGATGCGCCAGGTTATAAGCTTCGACAAACTCAAACTGACCAATAACGAGCTCGACGACCAAGGCCATGTGAGAGAATCTCTTATTATGTATTCCAGAGTAATTTACTGAATATAAATGTTTTGTTGTTGCTGTTTTTGTACATTTGAATAATGAAAACTGCATAATTCTTGTCCATGTTATGCTTATAAGGAAAACCTGCAAATACATTAAGACTTCATAAGTTAGTTAGTAAAGCAGACCTTTAGACTTTCCTTGTGTGATCCTGAAATAATAATAATTGGACAACTCTTTTCATGCACCCCATTACACACATGCTAGCCATTGTCGCCCGGTGTGCATTTTGTTTTGCTGTATTATTTTAAAGGTCTAAACATGTTGTAATGTGGAGGGTTGTAAACAAACTCAATTGAAAGCATCCCCAGGGCGAGGCAGTTAAAGTCCCGTTTGGCCTTTGAAAATGGAGGCATGTGTGTTTTTATTGAGGTAGAAAACTGCTTTGGTAATTCCTCCGTTTCCCACTCTAAACACTGATGCGCGATGTAATGTTTTCCAGATCATTCTGCACTCCATGCACAAGTACCAGCCCCGTGTCCACGTCATCCGTAAGGAGTGCGGTGAAGAACTCTCGCCGGTGAAGGCGGTTCCCAGTGGGGACGGTGTCAAAGCATTCTCTTTCCCTGAAACTGTCTTCACAACAGTGACTGCATACCAAAACCAACAGGTAATTCCCAACACGTCCTGCCATAACTGTTTTATGCACAATTTGATAACACATCACAAAAGCTGCAAATAAGGGTCAGATTGTTTCTTGAAATTAAATGAAGAGGAATTCGTCGGGCTCAGTGCCTTTTCTTTTTATTGGATTACATTATTACGGCTTGATTTTTATAAAACAAATCAGTTAGGAAAGTCATGCCAGCCACAACAAAACTGGCCAATTTATTTTTGTAAGTCCAAGCAAGCAAGACAAAAGCAAGTAATATAAGCAATATGCATAATATTATTAGGATACAAGATATGCAAAATCTAACACACTATTTTGGAATTATCTGGACTCAATACCAGCATTTATGAAAATGGATAAAGCAGAGCTGTTCTATTGTGACAATAATAGTTGTTTTTGTTCATTTTATTTACTTTTTTAATGTTTTATTTTTATAATAAACCCAGTTAGCTTGCAGAACGCTCGTATTTAGGATACACTGGTATGATAAATGACTTAATATACGATATATTACTGAAATAATCATACAAATCTTCTAGTTGGGATTTGAAGGGCTCCTGCTCTCTAAATTCATAGATCAAAGCCTCTATGAGACTGAAAGAGTATGAAACCAACACTCTATAAAGGGCAATTTATTTATAAAGGGCACAGTTTCATACGTGTTTATTTAGGCATATGTATTGAATCTCCTTTGCCTACAGTTCAGAAGCAAAGCATTTATAAATTGCAACAGAAAAAAACTACTTTAGAATATTTATATATTGTTTGATTAAATTAACATGTTTTCGTTTGCTATAACAGATTAATACCAGAGCATGTTTTAAGTTAGAGCTTGAAATCTTATCATCATTTTCATGTTAACTGCCAAGTTTTTAGAAATTATGTCACCCATTTGTCTGAGCTTATAAAAACACAACACACATGTTCTCTCACACACACATACGGAAGAAAAAAGCTTATAAAATAAACCCACACACATTGCATTGTGGGATAAGGGTCACTGGTGCTAGGTCAGGGAATTTGACATTACAGGCTTTGGGTCAGTAAAGAGAATGTGTTTTGTGTGTGGATTTTTTTACAGATAACAAGACTGAAGATCGACAGGAATCCATTTGCAAAAGGATTCAGAGACTCAGGAAGAAATAGGTAAATACATTTAGTTACTGTATATGTACACATCTTTGTTACTGATGCTTAGCTCTGGATTTCCAAAGGATTTGCTTGATTTGAGTCAATGGCATTGCACATTTTAAAAAGCAGTAAGTGCACCAATACTGGAATTGGGAAATGGGTCTTCCAAGGTTTTTCATTAAATTTTATTGATCACAATTGAGGCAAGCCCATCTGTCACAGAATAGCCAAAATGTGTAGTTTTTGCTTTGACCTTTTTTGTGTCGCAATACAGAAATGACACTTTATTACATTTATTTTTCTCTAGCTTTTTTTGAGGCAACAAAGAGTTTTTTGTTCAACTTCTCATTCTCTTCTGACATCAGTGTGAAGTTATTTCAGGACTATCAAACCGTATTAAATGATTATCATTATCAAGGGGGAAAAGTCTTCTTTTAGCCAAACTGAAAGTACAAGATTCCAGCGAGGCCTAGACAAAATAAACATAAAAACAGAGTCAGATTAAAAGCCATTATTCCATGTGCAAAAATAAATGTATAAATTAAAATACACTGCACAATAAAAAATAATCTCCATCTTCACATAACACAAGAGAAATAAATAATAAACGTGCAAACAGGAAATGGAGGCTGCGCAGAAATAAGGCTTGCACGACTCTGACTCGAAAGCTCAGTGGGGAAGTTTAACTCTGCTCATTATTTTTAAACGAGAGCGATTTTAACACCCCTCTGAATCGGAGCAGACCACATACATCCACTTTTCCTCCGTCCCTATGCGAGGTCTCGCTGAGCACTTAGACCGAGCCCCGTGGCTCAGTGTTACAGGAAAAGTTAAGCAGTTTGCTAAACAAACTCGGCCACTTGATAGCTCAAGTGGTGTGGCTGATAAAACTGGGGCCGAAACAAGTTGAGGCATCTTGTGTGAATTATCGCCTGAGTGGTACTGTGGAGGGGGTGGGGTAACGTCCACGCTAACAAGGCGCACCGAGCACCACCATTACTTCCAGAAAAAGCCAGAAAATACCCCCCCCCCACCCCTCTCTCTTTTTCTTTCTCTCTCCTCGTAAAGCTTTAACTGTGGCTTCCTGCACTCTATGTCTGATCCCACCGATAAAGCTATGTGAAAATAATTATAGCCTTGCCGTCGCACACACCAACACACACACTTTATGTTCTTCATTACCTGCTCTGCTTTACTGCCCAAATACATACTGATAAAGAAAGGGCCTAGCACTAAGATGGCTGGCAGGATTGAACACATTGTTGGAAAGGTTAGCCAGATGCAGAGCTTTTCTGTTAAGTGGACTGAGAGCTAAACATGTTTATTGATCAGAATGCTTGTGTGATTTAGGATGGGACTAGAGGCTCTGGTTGAGTCGTATGCGTTCTGGCGGCCCTCTCTGAGAACTCTGACATTTGAGGAATTCCCTGGAATAACTAAACAAGGTACCACATGTGTCTTTGTTTTCCCTGTCAAATGTATCATTGCACAATGGGTTGTTGTTTATACATATTTGTCAATTATAACATGAATAAGACATTTTTGTCTTTGGAATATCTTGTACCAATGAGTTTAACATACTTCATGTCCTTTCAAATGTGGAACAAAAACAAAAAGAATATTTAGAAAAATGTCTAAAATCTTTGATAATGCAATGAAAGTAAATTGGGTCCAATGTTGTTTGGAACAACATGAAGGTGAATAAATAACAATGTTCTTTTCTTTCTTGTTTAATATATTTTCATTTCCTGAATTTGAATTAAATTTGAATTGAGCTAGCAAACTGGATGCAGAATTGGAACTTGAATTTGAATGCATGGGAGCAAAATAAATGAATATACTGTACCGGTAACTAAACTTTTAACCAAACAAATAACTAGATGAACCTTCTTGAAGTCACCTTGTGATTTAAAGATGAGCCATTCTTCAGATATGATTTTTTTGCACAACCCTGCCAGGTACACATGAAGACCAGGAAGATGTATTATGAAGTTAAAAAAAACATAATTTTGAAATTTATTAAGAATAAATTGGATTTTTTTGTTTACTTTGAATATCTGTAATGTGAAATTTCACACTATGAGATTTGTATATTTTGTGTGTATATGTTTTATTAATGATATGTCGTTATGACTGCGTTCAGGTGCAGCTGGTTCTCACGGTGTTGTTGGGTCTTCAGCACACACACATCTGCTGTCCTCATCCTCATGCTCTTCCCCTACATTCCACCTGGGTTCCGGGGCAGGGCCAGTGTGCGATTACTCCACCTGCAGTCGAACAAGCCACCCTCTCCACCGCTACGGCCCTCCCCTCTCCGCAGACTCCTACAGTCGACTGGCCAGCCCTGCAGCAGATGCCTTTTCAACTAATCGGAGCTCTACGTATATGAGCGGGGCCGAAGGTGAAGCGTTCTCGTGCACACAGAGCGGCCTGCCAATCCAGATCCACAGCATGCCAAGCACAACCTCCCAGCTGCAGTACCTAATGCCCAGCCATACCCATAATGCGTTTTCCACCAACCAAAGCACACAGGGATCCTATAATGGGTTCCGCCTGCACAGCCCTTATGGCCTCTATGGTTACAACTTCTCCACTTCTCCCCGATTGGCCACCAGCCCTGAAAAGGCAGCCGCCACGCAAAGTTCATTCCTTGGCTCCTCCCCTAGCGGGACGCTGACGGACAGGCAGGTTCTATCCACTGTGGACGGTCTGCACATGCTCAGTAATAGTCAACAGAATCTTTTTGACTCACGGACTTTGGGGCTGACAAGCTCCACCTCCCAGGTGACAGCCCACATGGCTTGACCTGTGACCCAAAAACTTTGACGGACTACAAAACTCAGCTAAGAATGTTTTCTTTGAGTATAAACTAGTTTTTAGGACTAGACAATAGCATAATTTATAATCCGTCGGACATTCATCACTCTCGCAAGAGTCGAGAGAGGGACATACTGCTATGGCAAGCAAAAGAAACAGATGTACACAATGTAAAGAACTGAGAGAAATCTGCAATATCATTTATGTTTTATGAAGATGACAGCTGAAGATAACATTGAGGATATTTTTGAATAGACTTTATATCTTTAAAATCATTCTGATGAAGCGGCACAAACTATTATTGGACACCAGGGTATGGAAATGCCTGAAGAATCACGCGGGAAACCTAGAAAACACTTAACAGACACACTTGCGCACAATCCTGCTCAGTTTCACGGCATGAAAGGACATCAGCCATCGGATCTCATCAAGGTTCAATGAGACCCCTGAACTGCTGGTAGGAGTGTGAGGACTTTAACAGATGCCTTTTGTGAGGCTGGACTCAGCATCTTATGGACAATAAAACAGAGTTTGGCACTTAAGAGTGAGCAGACTGAAAATGACAGGAAGTGATGTCACGAAGTATAAAACAGACTTCAATGACTTGAATTTTGAACTACAGCATTTTCTAGGTGACAATCATCAGGTAACTACGTCACTTATTTGTGCTGAGGTTTTGAGCACATCCGATCAGCATTAATGGCAGATAATGTGATTTAATCTGAAACTGGACAAGGAAAAACAAAATGTGTGAGATAGTGT
This sequence comes from Phoxinus dragarum, assembly GCA_033366665.1. Lineage (NCBI taxonomy): Eukaryota > Metazoa > Chordata > Actinopteri > Cypriniformes > Leuciscidae > Phoxinus > Phoxinus dragarum. The sequence continues at coordinate 25,001 of JARPMJ010004508.1, forward strand.
TTACAAGTCGAAGTGTTTTTGTCTGGATCAGCGCTGCTGTCTGAGTCTTGGAACAGACAGGGCTGAATGAAATCTGATCCAAGATGATAATTCTCACACTTTATAAATACAACCATTGGCATTCTTCAGAAGGATTATCCTGCCACGAGATACATGCTGATTCCAGGTCAGCTGTCTCACTCTGAACCCAAGACTGAGAAGAACACTTTTCCTTTGCAGACATGTTAGCTTTTGCTAATTTTCTTATTAAATGTAATTTTTCACAAATATGGAGAATATGAATATTATTGATACTGTGTAAAGATTTCCCTTGCACTTACGGCAATTTTAAATACTTGCATTTTAATAATAAGGCTTTTTTTTGCCAGAGGCCACTCTTTTGACACTTCCTCCATGTTTGACTGTTGTTGGTCTGATAATTAGAAAACCCTTTGAGCCAAATAAAATATATCCATATGGCAAAGAATAATCGAGGAGTTTGTGCACGTGTTTCAGCATTAGATGCTTCTCTTGGGGTCAGGCAAAGGTTCTGAATGCCTAACAAATGAAAAATACCACCAGGGGCTCCTAGAGGTACACTGACACAGACAAACAGAATGCATTCATGCGCACAAAAGGCATAATGTTTGAACTTGCAACCTTACATTTTAAACAATTAAATGTGATATGAGAAAAAAGTTTGAGCTTTTGTCCCTGAGAAATCATACATCAAAAAGTTTTCTGTCGCTAAATGAGCATGACATTACGTATATTAACCTTGTGTGTGTGTGTGTTCGTGTGTGTTTGTGTGTGTGTGTGTGTGTGTGTGTGTGTGTGTGTGTGTGTGTGTGTGTGTGTGTGTGTGTGTGTGTGTGTGTGTGTGTGTGTGTGTGTGTGTGTGTGTGTGTGTGTGTGTGTAAAGGAGGATATGCAAGAGCTTCTGACTGCTTCTAACTTTTAAAACCTAGTGAACTGCACAAAAACAAATTAGGGGACCAAACTTTGAAAATACTCAAACAGCACTAGGAATTTGTACTAGCAGTCTAACATTGGGTCAGTCTTTAGAACCAGAACCAGTGAGACACCTGTCTTTGGACTGAAGATGACAGACAAACAGCACATGCAGAGAGAGAGGAGGTTGTTGGGTGCTTTTTTTATTTTAGAACAGAGGAATGGTTGGCTTGCTGTATCTCACTAACAGGTGACAGCCGCCCCCCAACCATGGTTGGCAGACCTTACATACACCAATATCCTAATGCACACACACTCACACACCTCACATTACTGACTCATTATCAGTAAACCTGAGGACATTAACACTCTGAGGCCATGTAAAGGCCTGTGTGTGTAAAATGTATACTTAATGTATAAAATAATGTATAAAATTGACTCCATAATGGACTAGGGCTCAAACAATAAGGTATATATAAATGTTCTTTAATAACAAATAAAAATAGACTTAAATATTTGTACATTTATTTATGTGTTTTCATATTGTACACACACAAACACACACACACACACAAATAAATTGAAATTTAAAAACCTGTTTATTTTTGCCCATAATGATTTTTCATATCCAGCAATAAAGTGTAATATAACTCAACTACATATGCTTTTCAGATTCACTGGCTAACATGCCTTGTGGTACTGGTCATCACCACGACTCTGCCAGGGCTCTCTTTTCATGTCAGCGTGTTGGCATACGGGATCATCTTTCGGCCCCTCAGTGCCTGGCATCATCTTCTCTCCACACGGCCAACGCAGTGTTACATTTTCACACTCGTCTCACAGTCCTCAGACAACAGTTATGCACTTCTCCGCCATTTATATTGTGCAATCTTTGCACATTTACATTTCTTCAACATTCTAACTACAGAAAGTCACAGAAAATGACGTCAGACCATAAGTCATTAAGACCCCAAAACAACCTAGAAAGGGCAGAACATTATGTTCGACCGTTCGCACAAATCATGAATAATTCATTCTTGTTTAACAGCTCTTCATACGTCCATTATGGTTTGGGGAAAAGGCAAGCCTTATTTCCACCAGTGCACCACATGCACTGTTGCATTTATTCATCTGTGTGTCTCCTGGTACATTACCAAATGGTCTGACATTCAACTTCAATACCCACTAATAGCAGTTCACTTTAGCGAGGAGCCTCGTGTTCTGCATAGCATATGACTAATACAAACGCTGGATAGATGATATTTTAGAAATCCATGCCATTCGCTCTATGTTGTGGTCAAGCACTCGTGACTAATCATAAAACCAACACAACCTCATGGCAATTCATAACTATTTTACGTTTTAGCGAATCAATGGCTATGAAATACAATCTCATTTGTATGTGATCTGCTTATGCCCCAGTGTATGTTTAGGGATGGACCTTGATGCTTACTTTTTTTCCAGTAATTGTGCGTTTTTGTAGGATTCCCATTGTATGAATTAATACGAAATCACCACAACATAGTTACGCTTTCTCGTGAACACAAATATCCATTAACCTACAGATATTTTTCACATTTTTATTGTAAAATCCTCAAAGAAGTGTTTTGAAACAACAAACAGGGAACAGATCAAATCAAGTTTAAAATGATTATTTCTTGGTTACTTCATTTATCTCTGTCTCATTGTCATCAAGTATTGGTAGACAATTATAATGACATGTATAATGTTACATGACCACTCAACACCAGTGGTCATGTAACATCATTGCTATTGCATTTATTATTGCTTATAGTCCCATTCTGCACAATAAAAGCCTATTTGAAGTAAATACTAATTTTGTGAATGCATAATTTAGGGATTTATCATTTACATTTCAAGGAATCTAATAATAAACGATATTTTCACCTGTATTTTCACTGTTCTTATGGTCCACAAACATAAATAACACTCTCCTTTGTCAGAAGTAGCCTTTAGATGAGGCAGTCAAAGGGAGCATGTTGAGCCCTTCTGTGTGCAGGACATGAAAAAGAATTTCCAGCAAGTGTAAAAGGAGGACAAGTGGACAGTGTGTGTGTGTGTGTGTGTGTGTGTGTGTGTGTGTGTGTGTGTGTGTGTGTGTGTGTGTGTGTGTGTGTGTCTGCTGGGTGTTCCAGGAAGAGCACCTGTGGTGTGCAGGGTCGAGCTGTGCTGGTGGTGCTGATATGTGTGAGTGTGTGGGGGGGCGAGAGGGTCTGCGTGACCCGTTAATGGCCTGGGGGGTATTTGATGACAGTTGCAGTAATCTGAAGCTGACTGGTGTCTCTTACACTCGTTTAATCTTTGTCATCAAATCCCACCATCCATCTGATTAATGTCTATGGTTCAACCCTGTTTTCAGAGCCTTATATATTGCCATGATGAATGTCAATCTATGGCCATATTCTCCTCTAATATAACCATGAAAATATATTATGAAAGGCTTCCTCATTCTTTGAAACTCTGTGTATGTGTGTGTGTGTCTGAGAAACTGGTCTCTTCTATATATGTCTTCTCTGTATCTTGCCAGGCGTCTAAACGATCTGTGACTTGGATAAATCAAAACTGAAATGCAAATCATAGCTAAGGTCAGCTCAGCCCTCTCCGGAGTGACGCTCCAGTCAGCTCTCATCACACACTAGCACCTTCCATCACACACTCATAAAACGACAAGCAAACACAAGTGATATGTGTTTATTATTAGTTATGAGGTTGTATTGTAATATTATGACTCAAAATTTTGGATGGTTTAGACCGTTTTATTCACAAACAATGTGTGTCACAATTCTTTGTGCTACATGTAACATTTCTTAATTTTGTCATTTTTCATACCTGCGCAGACTCATTTATTTTGGTGCAATCGAAAGTCCCAGGCCATTAAAAAATGGTATATCCAATTTCATCTAATAAATATCCCAAATCTGCAGACGTGTAAAAAAACACACACATATAAAATCACTAATTTCAGCCAATAACCAATATGGTCCTGGTATATTGTGCATACATAATCTATTTAACTATATAAATACACTACAAAGAGTGTGTTGGTTGAACTTAAAAAAGCAAGTTACCTTGTTGCCTTAAAATTTTGAGTTCGTTGTAATTAAAAAATGTTGTTAATACAATGAAGAAGAATGGATTTAATAAAAAGAAACTCAAAATAGTATGTTATCTTCACACATTAGTTATCGAAGTTGATTTGACAAAAGATAAAAAGTTGTGATAATAAATCATGAAAATATTTTGTGGGAGAATAAAATAGAAGAACTAATCACAAATTTTCTCAAAAAGGCAGTTTTGTTTTTTAAGTCAGTTTAATGTAATTTGTTGAAATTGCTTGAACATCTAAGTTGATTGTACTTAAAAAAAATTAAGGCAGCAACTTTTTTTAAGTACAATCAACTTGGATGTTCAAGTATTTTCAACAAATTACATTAAACAGACTTAAAAAATGAGTTTAATATTGAATGAGTTCAAAACAATTTGATTAACTTATTTAAAAAGCAATGTAAAACACATCATGTTGTCATAACTTATTGATCATATAATTTTTTTAATAAACTAGATATATAGACATTTTGAATTCTCTTTTGGACAGAAATTTTGATTAGAAAGTTTACACAAATCTGTTTTCTGTACAGCCAATTGTAGACAGACGCTAATTTGCAATCATTTGCTTGAGTTTGTCGATGTACAATTATTGTCGTATCACATATGCTAATAAAAGCATTTTACATTCCTTTTAACAAATAAAAGAAAATTTAACTTTGGCCATGATTATAGTATTAGTGCATGTCTAAAATAGATAGAAGAGACCAGTTACAATTCGATATGCAAATATATGTGACACAGAACACCAACAAATTCAGTGTGCAAATATTATGGTGATGTAATTGCTGTTGTTTACCTCAGTTAATAACAAAATTAGCTTAATTTAAATCACAGTTAAATCCAATAAGGAGTTGGAAAAAGCAAGTTTGTGTGTAAATGCCGGTTAGTTAACAGCAAAGGCCATTTGTCTTTTGCACGCAGCATAAATAGTGACACCCAAACGCACACACACATCCAACTTCTCTCGTCCCATTAGCAGTAGAATGCGGAGGGCCGGCATCCCCCCCTCCCCTGTTCAGTCCCCCTCCTTAATGCTATGGCCAGACTTAGCACTGTCATTTATAGCACAGCACACCATCAATCTTAATAGAAGTGCGAAGTGCAAAGAGCTGATGAAACAGCAGCCATGATCACTATTTCAGCCTGGGAGAGGAAGGGAGGAATAGGACAGGAGAGAGAGATGGGTGTCCAAGCCAGAGCGAGAAGCAGTGAAAGGCTTGTGAGCCCTGCGAGAGGTTTTCATGTTCCAGGAGAAATTTTTTCATGAAAATCGGATCATTAGGTGTTTACATTATTAATCTGATGATAAGAATGTGTTTTGGCACAAAGTGCATTCCCAGTTATGAATGTATTTTGTGTGCCAGATCTGAGGGTCCTAAATTTATATTTGACACATGACTTTTAATTATGCTTTAGCGAAACTGATGGGATTAGCAACAGCAAGGTCATCGATTTAATTCCCACAGGAACACACAAAAAAAAACTTGTATACTGTAAATTTACTGTAAAAAAAAAAAAAAAAGGATAAATGCATCTGCCAAATCCATAAATGTGTATGTCAGCCAAATACAACATGGGATGTGTATGAATGAACAGAAATGAATGAACTGACATTTCCAGAGGGAAATAGAAGAAAGCCCTTGCAAGGAAGCAATAGATTTTCAAAATGTCTTAAATTTCTTGCTTTAAATTTACATTACAAAAAAACACAGTTCATGAAAATCAGAAATAGACACCACACATATTGTAAGTGTTTATGAAAATATAGTTATAATTTTATTGTAATTATTATCTTCTTTTATAAGTTTAACTTTTTTTTTTATTGTTTGGAAAGTAATAGATGAAAGCAGGAAATGACAGAACAGAATAAAATGAGTGATGTGAGAGGTTGAGATGAGTGGAATAGAAGAAATTGTATCTCTACAAGGTGCAACAATTTTAAACTCCCCACAGCTAAATGAGTGTGTGTCATGATGCAAAGCATTCTGAATATATGGACCGTGACCTTTGAGTCCTGCATTCCTCAACAGGCCAAGGACAAAGCGATATGAATACAGACTCTCTTTCACACACACACACACACACACACACACGACCAATTGTGTTAAACCTTCATATGGTTAAAACAAGCTCAAGGTCACTCATGCCATCTATAGTGCCCTTACACACACATGCGCACACACACACACCACACACACACACACACACACACACACACACACACACACACACACACACGACACACACACACACACACACACACACACACACACACAAACACACACACTAACAAGAGAAGTGTGTCATTTTCAGCTGTGAAAAATGACAACCTCATTAAATCTGCACCACATGTATGCACCCACACACATGCATATATATACATGCCCAAAATAAAGGACAACAGTTGAAGTAACACAACTCCATCTCTTTAACATATGCTTATCATGTATTGTCGGACATTGTCTGAACACTTGTCAGTAATCAAATTTGCCAAGTATGGATATGCAATTGATACGCAGGACAAAGAAACTGCAGTAGTAGCATTTTGGCAGACTATGGGCTATATATAAAGGCTCGCAAAAATTTATGCTTCTCTCTCTCTCTCTCTCACACACACACACTTTCTCTCTGGTGGGCAGTGAGGAAATCTTGGTTTATTTAGGTTTTGGAGAAGAGCTCCGAGTCCCCCCCCCTGGTTCCATCCGGAGGGTTCCTGGACTAGAGTCCACTCTCCCATGACAGCTACATCAACGAGCCGCGGCCCCCATGCACACGCTCTCATATGCATATAATACACACACACACACACACACACACACACACACGCTCTCTCTCTTAAACACACATACTCAGACTTTCAGTATTTCTACTTCAAAATTGTCCAATTCAATGTTTCCTGCTGTTTCTTTGTAATTATTTGTGAAAAAATTATATATTTGTACATATCTCCAAAGTATTCTAAATAGACAAATAGTGTGTTTTATATGCCAGGGAGATTTGTTGGATCTCAGAGGTCTTGCTTTGCGTTACCCAGAGTCCCTGGAGTGTCTTCTGATTGGCTGATAGATGTGTTTACATCTGAAAAGGAAGGATCAACATGACCACCCAGGCGGCCAGAAGAGCTCAGAGCTGTCAATCAATCAGCACCACTGCTACTGACAACTTTGTGAATGCAACAGCCAATCACAAAGCAGAGATCCAGTAACCAACTGGCACTCAGCTTCCAGAGCTAAGACTGACATTCAATCTAAAAAAAAAAAATGTCTTAAAATAAACAACTTTAAAGAGATGTGCAACCAAAAATGTAAATTCTGTTGATAATTACTGCTGGTTTTTCTTTTTTCTTACTGTGGACCATAAAAGGAGAATTCTGAAGATCTTTCCATTTATCAGCAGTTCATACAGTGACTACATTTTGTCAAACTCCACAAGCAAAGTAAAGAAGACACCACTAAAGTACAGTGCATATGACTTGTGATCTATAGTTTAGCTATATTTTGTGCGCTTTTCTGAAGCCATGTAATAACTGTGACAAACAATAAGCAATTATTTAGTGATAATCTTTACCACCCGCTGCAGCTCAAAGATCAAATACGACACCCAATGGTAAACCTGTTGTTGTATCAAAAAGATTTCTACGTAAAATAATAATCAAGCGTAGCGTCAGTTCTGGCAGGTCACGTTAGTCAAGCTCGCATCAGCTGACTGTCAGCTGATCCACGTCTAACTCACGTAGAGTAACAGAGCAGCGCTTCTGGGTTGTACGTCAGCAGGTAGGCTCACTATTGGCCGACGCTGGTCATGTGTGTGATGCGTGTGACGTACAAACCATTAGCGCTGCGCGGTTACACTACGTGAACACACTCAGAGGCCCACAGAGAAGAACATGAACAGTTGAATAAAGTCGCTATTTTTGTTTGTTTTTTGCGCACAAAAAGATTTTTTTTGGGTGAACTATCCCTTTAATGCATCATGGCAGAGCGTTCAACTCGACAAGTCAACTGGTCTGTGCAACCCAGCATACCATTTGGAACGACGTGAGGGTGAACAAATACACACAGAATTTTCATTTTTGAGTGAACTTTCCCTTTAACTAGGGATCATGCCAAAGATATCAGCGATTCAACTGTTGCTAAACCCACAACACTAAAAAAGTTATATGGTGACTGACTATGGATATGTATAGGCCAACATGTACATGTGTTTATTATTGAAGAGATGACTGCTGAGAGGAACCGATTGTACTGAAAGACACACCGAGTCTGGGATGACAACATGCAGACAGACATACCATTCAGAGAAGTACAAGATACGTTTCAAACTATACAGAGGCTAAAGGATTGTTTTAAAGTGTATAAATCTGTGTTGTGCATGTGCATGTTTTTGTGTTGAGCAGTTTACATTTAAATCAGCCATAATCCGAGAAGTACCAAGGAGGCACACGCTCGGGAGGAGTAAAAGAGCATAAGAAATGTCCCACAGGACTACAGTAACCACTTCTGATATGCACACACTCTCTTCCACACACACACAGTACAGAGTGTGTACAGTACCAACTCAAACCACTGTAACAATCAATAATAGGATTAGAAAATCAATCAGGTTCTCTTGTCCCATCTGTTTCTGTTAAATCTAGTTAAACAAACCACAATTACAGTGAGGTGAATATAAGCACAAAGAGTGTGAGATATTCTATAAGAGCTTAACACATTTCAATCCATCTGTGATTGTATATAGGGTGCGGAATTAATGAAAGATATATACAGAATATAAAGAAGATTTTTTGAACTGGAAAAAAGTTCACAGTTCCCATAACCATATTAAACAGCACAATTTCAATATTGTTTTCAATATTGATGATAATAATAGGAAATGTTTCTTGAGCATCAAATCAGCATACTAGAAGGATCTCTGAAGAATCATATGACACTGAAGAGTGGAGTGTGAATGCTGAAAATTCAGCTTTACTATCAGGAATAAATTAAATGTATACACACACACACACACACACACACACACACACACTGTTTATAGTATAAACTATATATAGTATATAGTATAAACACAATTCCAGCATAAATTTAGCAAAATGTATTTATTAAATCACTTACATTTAGATATATTATGCAATTTTGCTGGTAACTATTATGTTTTAGGGATGTTGATCTATTTTACTGGAAAACAAAAAAAGATTCTGATAAAGATGAAGTTTTTGCTGTGTATATGTGAAGGACTGAGGTTTTCGAGGTTTTTTGAGAGAGAGAGAGAGAGAGAGAGAGAGAGAGAGAGAGAGAGAGAGAGAGAGAGAGAGAGAGAGAGAGAGAGAGAGAGATCATTATTGCTGGTAGCCGGATGTGTTGGTGACCCCAGAGGTCAGACACAAGCACGGATTATTCTCTAATCCCTGTGTGTGTGTGATTGCCGTTGTTAAAACATACTGGGGTATATTGTGACTGCAGGTAGAGGAAGCCGGGCTTTGAGTTCCACATTTTGTTTATATCTGACTAGAAGGAAAACGGACATATGCAGACCAGCCAGACATGGTCTGTAAAAGTCAATAAAAAACAACGTCCAAAAGGAATATCTTAGTGCTAAACTTAGTGCTAGTGATATTTAATTATATAAACATTTTATAATTGTATTATGCTTTACCAGTGCCACATAAAATATATTTATCGATTTCATTTTACCCTCTTATTTAATAATCTTTTGAGATTTGAAATAAAAATCCCCCAAAATATAACAATAATATAATACTTTGTATGTTATTTAAGCATTTTAATATTTATTTAAAATGTATGTATTTTTTGGTTGAGTTATTTCGGTTTCGTTTTTGGAGCTCATGAAGAGCACTACAAAACCACTCAATCACTCACATGCATCAAGAGATTGCAATGTGTAAAAGAGACACCAGCATTTAAGGAATGTATCAACTTTGTGGATCATAAGATCTGTGAGGAGAGCAAACCGCATGGGTGTATGACAGCTTCACCCGCACACAGCCTCCAGTGCTCACTGTACATCTTATCAGCCCTGCAGTCAGATGAGCAACCACTGCAGGCTCCAACAGGCCTACGATAAAGACTGGGATCAGAGACAGACACAAACACACTGACACACGTGACCTTTTTAATTAAAACTAAACTGTTCATATTAGCCTACTATGAAGCAAAACACACGCACTCGCTCCTCTCTGCGTAATGTTGCAAAACACACCTGAGTACCGAATCAAGAAAGAGAACATCATGACACCATGACAAAAATGTTTTGGTGGTTGCTCAGCAACCGTGCTATAATTGTGTTTTTATTGCATGTAGTAAATGATCCAAATATCTTGTGTTGTTATTTTGTTTACATGCACCTTCATCAAGGACATTATGTAACTTTCAGCCAAACAGAGCAAAGGAGACTTTCTGCTTCCCAGATTCAAGCTGTTAGAGAATCGATCTGATCACAATATGAGTGACAAACACACACATGAGATATACTCACATACATATTCTCAGACACCACACACTGACATTCAGAAGTGCTTCTTATCTGTACACAGGCATGTCTGAATAGCAGGGAGTATCCGTTGCAGCTGCAAGGTTTTCCGGAGTGTATCACATTTGTGATAGCTCTCTAAGATACACCACATTCATACACGCATACACACCAACACCTACACAAACTGCTCATTTGTCATCTGTTAGTGCTACTCTTAACTCATGTTAAATGAACATGAACGTGCAAATCTACTTAGCTTATAAAAATAAATGATTTTAACCATAACAAAAGAAAAAAGTGTTTGTTTGTGCATTATATGTCTATTATTAATTTATATATTTGATTAACTGATTTAGTCAAATTGAGTTAGTGTTACTAAATATTTAATATACAGGGGAAACTCGGGGAAAAGTTAATATCGTGCAAAAGTTCATTTATTTCAGTAATTCAACTTAGAAGGTGAAACTAATACATTATACTCATTACATAAAGTGAGATGTCAAGCATTTATTTGTTATAATTTTGATGATATGAAAACAGTTTTTTCACAATATTCTAATTTTGAATTTGGGGTTTTCATAAGCTGTAAGCCATAATCATCAAAATTATAACAAATAAAGGCTTGAAATATCTCACTTTGCATGTAATGACTCTATATAATATAGTTTCACCTTTTAAGTTGCAAAAGTTCATTTATTTCAGTAATTCAATTTAAAAGGTGAAACAATATATATATTCATATATATTATTTATATAAATATATATACATTCACACACATTACATATTTTATATTTTAATTATCTTAATCATTAATATTAATTATCAATAAATATCATTATATACAACTGAAAAGAACTAATTACAGTCAACACAACATATTATACGTATTGATTAGATTAAAATTATAATTAATTGAGAATGATAATTAATTTAAATAATTATAAAATGTTGATTAATATATAAATAATAAAATACATTGGATGGATGGATGGATGGACGGACGGATGGATGGATGGACAAAGTGCTTCACCATTCCTTCACCTGCTCTGGACTTTAATCCGGGTGAGCAGGTTATTCAATCTGGAGTGTTCTGAATTGACAGATGATTTGTGTAAATGTTAAAGGCCAGTGGGAGCAGACTAGGTTGTAGAGAGCAGGTTAGTGGTTTTACTGGAAGGTTTTACTGGTTTGATCATTACTGGCACCTAGAGAATCAGACAGATGTTGAGAAACTATTAAAGAGACACCACAAAACCATGTGTGAGTAAGTGAAAAGAGAGAAAATGAAAGAGAGTACAAAGAGGACAAAGAGAAAGCCGTGTATATTTGTGTGTATGTGTAGACTTGTTTGTGTGTATGTGTTTATTTTTTTAATATCAAGGTAACAAAGTCAGACCGTGTGAAGCGAACACAAACGGACACACGCAGACACTTGCACAGACAAACACATACTTCTCTTGCTTGTCATCACCCCTTATCCTGGCTTTGAACTGCAGGGATCCGGAATGACAAACAGTGGCGCCTTCATCCAATCCTAATCAGAAGATATATCTCATTCACACCCCTACAAACCCTCATTTACACACACACTCACTCACTTCTCACCCTTATCCAGATCTCGTTCTGTTGTCATCCAGCATTTCTACACTTACTGATGTGAGCAATGGGGCATAACAATCAGAAGAGCATCTGTGTTCTGATTGGATGACTCTAAAGGTGAGGGGAGGGGCTACAACAGAATCATACTTTTCCTAAGAAGGCTTATCAACTTCAGAAAAAAGCATTTCATCATGTAAACAAAAAACGTTTTTAAAGAGCTTTATAGAGTTTTTGTAGAGTGCAGTACACCGCAAAAATATTTAATGTAGGATTTACTTAGAAACAGTTTTCCCTCAAGACCTGCTAGTGAACTCCAAAATACAAATAATTACATAGAAACAGCAAACAACACGCTGGATTAAATGTGACATTTTGAAATAGAAAGACTGAAATTGCATTTTCTTATGTACTTCAGTGACCTTTGTTTTATTAGCAATTTTATTAATTTTATTCATATTAATAATAAATAATAATTTTGATTGTTTTTTACATGTTCAGTTTGGTGTCATATTTTTCACTTTTTTCATTATTATATTTAAAATTCAAAATATTTTTTTTATTTAATATTATTAACTTTTTGTACCAGAAAAGGTGTCATGGACTTTGCTTTTTCTATATTCAATAACTGGTCAAAACACAGAACATTAACATTTCCATTTTATTAGCTGAAACTTTAAAGCTGACATGTGTGTGTTTTCATCTGAGTTTGTGTTTGTCAACCTGGATGTGTTTGAACAGGTTGATTGACAGCTTCCTACAGGCTTCTGCTGTGTAAGGAACAGCATGATAAATGACTCTGATGGCACTAACCAACCATGATAAAGTGGGCCTCCTCACAGAGCCGACTCAGAACTACCATAAAGTTCGTCCCTCTGGTGCAGCTGGAATGCATGTCCTCACCATTACTGTTAGTGGTCATGCTGGTAGATGAGAGACTCGGAGTTCACTGCCATGACTGTGACATCAGACACTGCGGGATGGGAAATCAATACACCAGGGCTTCTAATTCAAGACTGGCAAGATGCAAACAACAATAAGTCCAACAAATTTGGAAGAATACACAAATGTATAAAACCTGCTAAATTATTAGAGGATTAATCTTAATTTCCTTATGTTAAAATGCTTTCTCCTATCTGTGTAATGTAATAAAATAACAATTTACATTTATTACCTACAATTTTCTACTCCATAAAAGCTGACGTGTGCCCAAATTCAAGCATTTAATAAAATGAGCTTAAAACAATTCACCCTTTTACAGCATATTTAGTTAAACAACTTCCAGTCATGTAATCTAAATATGAATTTAAATTTACGATAAACAACACGCCATCTGTCAAATCCATCCTTATACTCAAGCTCTGATGATCATATTACCCCAGGTTTGTGGTGCATTTGGGGGGTTTAAAAATATCCATATTTAAAACTTTATCGGCTAAAATAATTAGCTTATTTTTCTTAAACGAATACATCACTTCAGAAGGCCTTTATTAACCCCCCGGAGCCGTGTGGATTACTTTTATCATGGATGGATGCACTTTTATGGACTTCTAAACAAAAACGTCCATTCACTGCCATTATAAAGCTTGGAAGAGCCAGGACATTTTTTAAACATTGTATTGTATTCAAAACAGATGATTGTATTCATCTGAAAGAAGAATGTCATATACACCTAGGATGGCTTGAGGGCGAGTAAACCATGGGCTAATTTTCATTTTTGGGTGAACTATCCCTTTAACATGTCCTCTAATGCAGAATGCACCCCATTTTGCTACTTTTACTCTGTATTCTGAATTAGTAGCTTCAAATGTTCCACTGGAAACAAAAATATTAGAGTTGCACAGATTTGGTCAAACCTCAAACTTTCCTGTTAATTCATCAAACACAAACAAAATATCCACAGCTGACACTTAGATGTTAGCGTTGGACCTTAGCACTTGCATATTTGCCCAAATAAATGCATACTTTTAAGGGCAGTAGCTGAACTCAACAACAACCACAGAATCTCATCAAAATCCCATTATTGCTAAATATATTAGGTGTTGAAAAATTCAAAACTGGGTCTACAAAAAAAGATTGGTTATGAGTTTATGTTTGTGCCAAAGCTGGTGGCTGTTAGCATTAGCAGGCAGCTGCCTACGGGTTTATAAATTTACTGGGTTATAGAGACCAGTGAGGAAATCTCAGTCAGCAGTCTGGTCCAACTGAGCGTGCTTGGTTCCCATGACGACCTCCTTCCCCTTTCACTGGCTCCAAGCATTGCAAATGTAGCATGGAGCTCTGCAACGCCCAATAACCCATCACCGGGGGCAACGGCCAATATCCCATTGCCATGGGTAACTAGTGATGCCTAGAGAAGCAGGACTGCATTAGGGGAATCGGAGGGAATACTGTAGGGGAATTCTGAGAGTGTAATTGAAATAAAATGGAACATGTGTCTTAAAGGTTGAGACCTGCTGGTGCAAGTGGAGTGGAAATATGGTAGAGAGAGTTAACACTGAGGCTGTTTGTACAGGGACACACAATTACAGACTCGACCACAAAACTCTGAGTTAACACACTCGCACACAAGCGCACACACATGCACCTATGAACAACCACACATATAAATGCATGTACATTTGCATCAAAGATATTTTTCCATTCCATTTCCATAAATATACAGATGTCTTTGTGGTCTCCGTGACTTCAAAAGGAAAATGCATTTACAGTGTGTAGAAAACATTAAAGAAGGAAAAAGCAGTGAAAAACAGCATAACATCTAATCTGCAAAATACATTGTTAAGCATATAAAAAAAAACTGTCACTGAGCGAGACATTGCAAATACCTCATTCTTTTTTATATAATACTGCCCTTTTTTTCAGCTCCCTGTTTCCTTTTCTTGCTCTCCATTTCTGTCTTTCTCTCTCCTTTTTCCTTTATTGTGTGTGTGTGTTTGTATACTATGTGCTAAGTTTATTTTCTCTTGGTGCTAATGTAAATTCCTCATGAACACCTTCCATCACACACTCAATGATCCACAACGCAAGTCTCCACAAGAGACCGCTTCATCACACATCTTACACACACACAAAATACATACTTCTTACACCATTTCACCTCAGGGACAACACACATGCACCGTCCTACACTGCTATAGACACTCTGAAATCGGAGTCACATTTGTTTGAACTGCAGTTTCTTAATCTATATTTTTGTCTTGTTTTCCAGTTCAAATATCTAAACATATATATATAGTTGTAATCGAAATAATTCAACCCCCATTGCAAACCAAGTTTATTGGCAAAATTGACAGACTTCACGTTGTTTGCAATGAATAAATCAAACAAAAGTAATTGAAATAGCTCAACACAACAAATGTTTCAAGTGGTTCCCCCAAATTCAACTGAAAATGCAACTTTTAATGACTTCTGCAGTCTCAAAATAATTCAACCCCTTCATGGCAAGCATCTTGAGTACTTAGTAGAACACCCTTTGCTGTTATGACCTGCTGCAAACGAGATGTATAACCAGACACCAGCTTCTGGCAGCGTTTCTGAGGAATCTTACACCATTCCTCATGAGCAATAGCATCCAGTTCTGTAATATTCTTGGGTTTACGCGCTTCAACTGCCTTCTTCAAATCCCACCACAGATTGTATTTGGGGTTCAGGTCAGGTGACTGTGATGGCCACTGTAGAATCTTCCAGGACTTCTTCTGCAACCAAGCCTTGGTGGAATTTGAGGTATACTTGGGATCATTGTCTTGTTGGATGGTCCAAAGACACCCAAGCTTCAGCTTCCTCACTGACTGCATGACATTTTATCCTAGGATTTCCTGATACTTGAATATATCGTGCCTTTCACACGCTGCAAGTTTCCAGAGCATCACTGGGTCACCATCATGCTGAACTGTAAGCAGAGTGTTCTTTTCAGCATATGCTTCATTCCTCTTCCTCCAGACATACTGTTGATCGATAGGGCCAAAAAGTTCCAGTTTTGTATCATCGCTTCACAGAACAGAATCCCAAAACCTCTGTGGCTTATTTATACCATCTTGAGCAAATTGGAGCCGACTTTTCTTGTGCTTTAGGGTCAGTAGTGGTGTAGCCTACATCTTGGAGTTCTGGCATGCGTTTAGTACGCACCTTACAGTGCAGCTGAAACCTCAGTGCCTGTTGCCACCAAGTCTTGCTTTAGGTCTTTTGCCATGTTTTTTTTAACCTGGCTTCTCAGAAATCTGGTTGCATGCAGCCTTTGATAGCTTCCTTTTTCTGCCCCGTCCAGGTAGTGTAACCACTGTTCCTTCAACTTTTAACTTGCAAACTATGCTTCCAACGGTGTCTCTAGTAATGTTTAGTACCTTTTTGTATCCGGTTCCTTTTTTGTGAAGGGCGATGATATCTTCTCTCAACTTTTAGGACCATTCTTTTGACTTACTGTAGCCATATTTCTAACATCCAGTCAAACGTAGTGACACTCAACAAACCTTGCCAGTTCAGGTATTTTATGTGTTCTAGCTCAAACAAACCTGGTGCAACTAATGAAGCCCTTGATTAACTGCATCAGGTGTGTGCACAACACCTGTTTTGCAGATCTGTGCTGTCGTGAGGAATTCTATTCAGGGGGTTGAATAATTTTGAGACTGCAAAAGTCATTAAAAGTTGCATTTTCAGTTGAATTTGGGGAAACCACTTGAAACATTTGTTGTGTTGGGCTATTTTAATCACTTTTGTTTGATTTGTTCATTGCAAACAGCTGAAAGTCTGTAGATTTTTCCAATAAACAATACGATATTGTCATATATATATGATATTGTATATTTGCATACTTGTATATTTATTGTATATGATATTGTCATTATTATTTTCATTGCCTTGTCCAAATTAGTTAAATAATAACTATTTATTATTTAACTTAGTTTTATTTCTGGTTTTATGGATAAACCCCACTAGATTTTATTGGATTTTAACTGAAAACAATAGGAGAAAAATATTTTCAAATGAGAAAGAAAGAAAAATAATCTTTACTCAAGATATTTTATCTGATAATATGTCTTAATATCTGATGCCATTTAGCTTCTCATGTAAATGTATATTGGATTAAGGATGTGCAGTTATATTGCTGGATAAAAACTTTACATACCGGTAGTTGGTTTTGGAAATAGGTTAAAAAGCATATATTGCACACAAAAATAGTTTTGAGGTATGAGAGTTTTCATCTGCTGGAGTGAAAGTTTGCTGTCAGTGTTTATTTGCACGCCTTTGACACCCCATCTCCACAGACGCGTTAACAAGAAGCTTCTGCGTCGTGTGTGGCCTGTGTGTGACCTCTGTCAGTGTGTGTATCTGCCTGTTTATGACCCACATTTAAATTACACCTGATTCAATGGCTTCCACATTACCTGTTGCCATTCCGCTTTTTTTTAAAGAGACATCGGCATTGTCTATGTGAATGTGATTCAGTGCATTAAAGATAAAGTGTGAGTCGTGCATTCCTGTAGTGGGAGTTTGACCAGCTCTGCTCTATCACACTAAAACAACAGACCACATACACCACCTTTATTACTAGCCACAAATCACACAGCCCACTCTCTCATTCGCCTTGCCCCTTTGCCCCTTCTTATCGCCATGTCTCACTCGCTCTCCCACTCTTTCACAGTTCTCAAGAAACCTGGTGATATCTAACAACCCAGAATTTTCATCCATAATGCTCCTAAGATAATAACCCAGAGCCCTTTGGGGGCTTTGTTGAGTAGCCGACAAATTACTAAGACAACAAATTGCTTCATCCCAAAGATGGACTGGTTTCCTTTTCTCTGTCTTTTGTTAGAGAAGTTGGAATGTTCTAAATCTCTATATTTATATTTAACTCAAGTCAAGTCATTTTTTTCTATAGCACTTTTAAAGAAGATCACGATGTTGATGTTTTTTATATCTTAAAGTGCCCCTATTATGCTATATTAAAGGTTCTTAATTTTGTTTTGGAGGTCTCCTACAATAGGTTTACATGCATCCAAGGTAAAAAAAAACACTACATTTCTCATAAATTGCAGAATCACCTCTTTTCTCAGTGTCTGAAACAGCTCAATAAAGAATTCGGTCTCTCCAAACCCCTCCTTTCTGGGAGCCTACTCTGCTCTGATTGGTCAATTGGTCCAGTCTGTTGTGATTGGTCTACAGCTTACAGCATGTGTCGGAAACGCAAAGTCCATGACCATTATCTGAATCTCAGCTCCGGAGCCTGCCTCAGCAGCGTTTGTATACACAGTGATACAAACAGTAACGATGCCGTCGGTTTTACCGTATCAATCTGAGCCTGAGTCCTCATCCTGGAAGTGCATGCAAAGTAGATTTGCTTTCACAACATCATCTTGACATGTTGACAACACAAAGCAAACTCTTCCAGGCCTCAACACCAGTGTTTGAGGGCGGGTCAAAGTAGACGTTGTTCGTGGACAACCAATGAAGATCATTGGCTGGCATTATGCAAATGTGTTACAATCCTTCAAAGGTTTATGACATGAATTGCAGACGACTCGTTTCAGCAGATCAGAATTGATTCTTTCTTCTAGGAGACCATCATTTTATTTGTCATACACTTTGATTTTTAAAGACCTTTTACATTCACAAACTGCCATATTATACACTAAATGAAAGATCATTTTCAAAAAAGCATTATTGGGGCACTTTAATATCTTTATGTCTTATAGTCGCATTTAAATTAGAGCTGGGTGATAATATAGTTACAATTTTGTGACAATACAAGCAATCAAACACACTGTAAAAAAATGTTTAGGTTTAACAAAGTAATTTACATGGTTGCCCTAAAATTTTGAGTTCTTTGAAATAAAACATTTGAGTTTATTCAATGGATATTGGTTTAAACTCAAAATATTGTGTTAAATGAACCACATTAATTATTTAAGTTGATTTGAGCAAAAAAAAGTTACGATAACAAGTCATGAAAAAAAAATTTACGCTGTATGTATGCGGATAAAGTTGGACATATATATCCAACTTTATAAAAAGCTAAGCGAGAATATAGTTACATTTTGTGACAAAATAAAAGTTACGCACAGTTGACATTTTCTAAATAGTATATATCGTATTTATATATGTTCGTCTATGTGTCCAGTGCCAACAGAAGGGGACGTTTGATGGACTCTGAGGTTTGTCCATAAAGAGCCACATGTTTGGGTCCTTCATAAAGTGTAATGACAGATTGGGAGGCTTGCGCTGCATTGTTACCACATACATCATGTCATTACAGCAGATCTGAGCACTGTGGTGGAAGATATTTACAATCAGGCAGTTTTTAGATGCCCTCAACCAAACTTAGAGCTTTAACTACCCAGACCCTGCATGGCTGGAGTAGCTAATTTAATCTAGAGAGGAGAGGAATGCTTAAAATACATGCGTGCAAAACACATCAGAGAAACATAACACACTTCAGTTCCTCAAGCTGGTTGAAAAGGCAGAGTCAGCAATGTTACCTGAAAACTCACAAACAAATGTAAAAAAAAAAGTGTGTGTTTGTGTGTTCATGCGGGTGGGTGTTCAACACAGCCCACTATGTTCAAGTGAAGAAATAAGCGAGACAGTGCTGACACCACATGGTGAGCTCTGAGGTCAAAGGTTAAAGGTCAGGGCACGAGCAGTGGGTTGCTCTGTTAGGACCATGTATTTACATCGAGGAGTAACCTGCCAGACTTTCCTCAGGTTAAAAAAAATGACAACAGCGGTCAAGGTCGGTCTATATTCTTCTCTCCTTAAAAAGGATTTACAATTACATAAGACTGATTTTGACCTTTTGCAATTTCTAAAAAGGACTGATCTCATCCTTATTCTCATCTGATTATATTTAAGCCTAGTATTAAACGTAACATTGGCCCGAGAACATCTAGCATATTTTTCCTCCAAAAAAGAACTTTGTACATTTGTAAATATAAATTTGTTTATAGAAAATTGATGAGTGAATTTTGATGTTTACATGACATCTGGACTCAGTGAGCAGCATTTATCATCATTGTGTTTATATTCCACACATATTATGTTAACATCTTTACAATATGTATTAATAACAACAATGCGTTTTAGAAAACAATTACTATTACTCATGTTTCACACAAGACACTACTGTAAAAATGACAAATTAGAGTACTGGGGGGAAAAAAATTAATGTATGTAAACTTCCATTCAAAGGTTTGGAAAGAATTTTGTTGAAAGAAATCAATATTTTAATTCAGCAAGGATGCATTAAATCGATCAAAAATGTCTGTAAAGACATTTATAATGTTACAAAAGATTTATGTTATAAATAAATGCTGTTCTTTTGAACATTCTATCCATTTTATAATCATGAAAAAATGTATCATGTTTTCCACAATAATATCAAGCAGTATATCAATTTTTCCATACACGTTTCTCTTTCACACTCTTTTTTCAGACTCAAATTCTCATTGTTCACTTTCTCTCTTTCTTGATCTCCATAAACTCTGTTTGCTCTATCTGTCATCAGGCCCACCTCCTATCACACGTTCACAGAAAGGAAAACAGAGTCTCCCTCCATCCCTTCATATGTCTCTCCTGCCATTCCCTCATCCATCTCAGAAACTCTGGACTAGTCAAAATAATGCTATCGCTAAGGAAAACACTGCCATGAGGTGCCGCCACGGCTATGGGCGATGACAGCGTCTGCTCGCACATTCCACCCGGGAGCTATCAAAGGGGACCATCTTCACACACACAAACACTGAAGTACGCAAACAATACCACTCCAGTGATTCCCTTCTGAGGCAAAAATCGCAATGACATTAATTCAGAAAGAAATATTAACATCACAAACAAACTATATGTCTGAAAGGCAGTTTGTGTTTGCATTGTTTATCAGTGTGTATGGATGATCAGAGATCAGGAATGTTGCCATCTGACAATTGATAAACCATAATAGTGTTGATCTGAAACAGGACTGGTATCTCTCCATACAAACATAACCTGAGCTCGCTCAGCAAAAAAGAATGAGTTTTCATCCTACAATCACATTTAACACAAGCAAAATACTAAAACTTCACAGAATCTTAAGCATTTAAGTTAACTAAGACATTTTATGGTTTGCCAAGCAACTACAAATCAACCATTGTTTTGTACTGTGCAAAAACATACAATATACCCACAATATGATCCATCAATCAACCAATGAGACCGTTTCTGACCTGCAGATATTCTGATATTCTTCAAGTGCACAAAAGACAAAACTAAAAGATACGCAGGACTTAGTTAGAAGAATTAGGATACATTTACTGTATTTGTCATTATTGACAGAGGGATAGAAAATTAAGTTATTGGCACCCTTTAATCAACTTTTATTTAATAATGCATATTGGGGAAAAGAAAATCTCAAATTAAAACACAAAAAATTCCACCGTGACAGAGGATGCCAAACAAAAACATTAAAGATCACAAACGCATTAAAGCATTATTATTGTTGTTCATTTAACATGCACTCGTGTTTAAAT
Source organism: Phoxinus dragarum (assembly GCA_033366665.1). Lineage (NCBI taxonomy): Eukaryota > Metazoa > Chordata > Actinopteri > Cypriniformes > Leuciscidae > Phoxinus > Phoxinus dragarum. The sequence continues at coordinate 46,643 of JARPMJ010004508.1, forward strand.
GCTTGATTGCACAATAAATATCACTGACATTTATGAGATCTGTCAACTTAAACTCTTTGTACCGACATCAACGATCTCCCCAGTATTTTCGGCCTCTTTCGGAGAATGTCTGAAAGAAAACCACTTCAAAGAACGGCCAATATTAAGTAACGCCTGGAGTTTGTTAGAAGCTAATTGACAAAACCTGAAAAGCTTTAGAAGAAAACGTTGCGGTCTGATGAGTCTAAAGTTCAACTCTATATCGTGAAAGCAGAGCACTGTGTTTGACATACACAAGATTCAGATACCCAGGAAACAGCATCGCTACTGTCAGACATGATGCTCTGGGGTTGCTCTTCAGCAGGAGGAACTAGAAAGCTTGTTCTCTTCAAGAACAACAATATTGAAGGTAGAAAAAAATCTTGTTTTAAGTAGGATTCAAATCCCATGACTGGGCTGGCCTTAATAAAGCACTTATTTTATGTTCCTAGAAACCATTTCTGTGATATAATCTTGCTGAAATGTCCAAACTGTGGCCAAGTCTGTACTTCTGGCAGAGGCAAGCAGGGTTTGGGCAGTTGTGGTCAAACTTACTAAAAAATGTGCCAATGTTTAAGGCATTATGGGATGTCATTTTAGGCACTGTATGTTTTATAGGACATGACCATATACTATTTAATGTTAGGGGTGCAATAGGTGATTCTCTACAGAAACATAATACTGACATATAGCAATCACTATGTTAAGCGGTCTAAATGTATTTTTATAAATATCATCTGTGGAAAATTTTAATTTAGTCATTTCATTCGGTCCAAATAAAATGATAGCATGAGTTCCCTGTCAGTCAACGTGTGTTTGCATACCACTGCGCAGCCTGTTCACACAGAAATTTGTACTGCAAATTGCAGGGAAGCTGGGATCGTATGCTTTTAATGTTAGCATTCTCATATCACCTATTGCACCTTTAATATATTATTTAATATATTAAAGGGATAGTTCACTTTGAAATTAATTTTTGATATGTTTTAGCTTACCTCAAGGGCATCCAAGATGTAGGTGTCTTTGTTTCCACAGTATTTTCAATTTTGATATTTTTAGGTCAAACCGTTGTTGTCTGGCAGTCATATCATGCAGGTCTATGGGGTCCACCTCAAAGAGCATGCACAGAGAAGTCAAAATTAAACATGATTTAATGACTCGTAAATGTAACACATTGATGGCCTAAGACACGAAACGAGCGGTTTGTGTGAGAAAACGAACAGTATTTATGTCGTTTTTACCTCTTGTAACCACAGTCACGTCCAAGTACTCTGAGGGCGCGGGCGCTTCCTTCTGTGTGACGTGTGCGCAGACTGGTGCATAGATATACATACACTAGATTTCACATTAAAGACATTCGTTCCAATGAACTGCCGTAGCCAAGGCGATGTCTAGTGTATACATCTATGCACCAGTCTGCGCACACGTCACACACCAGGATGCGCTCGCGCCCTCAGATCACTTTGGACGTGGCTGTGTTACAAGAGGTAAAAACGATATAAATACTGTTCGTTTTCTCACACAAACCGCTCGTTTCGTGTCTTAGGCCATCAATGTGTACTTACATTTACGAGTCATTAAGTCATGTTTAATTTGGACTTCTCTGTGCATGCTCTTTGAGGTGGACCCCAGATACCTGCATTATATGACTGACAGACAAGAACGGTTTGACCTAAAAATATCAAAATTGAAAATACTGTGGAAACAAAGACACCAACATCTTGGATGCCCTTGAGGTAAGCTAAAACATATCAAAAATGAATTTCAAAGTGAACTCCCTTTAACATATTTGAATACTTGAATCTACTTTGTACTGGTAAATATACTGATAGTGATAACCAGTAGTAAGTCACGATAATATAAATATAAAATAAAATAAACAAATGAACAGCTTATGAAAACCCCATAAAAGGGTAAAATACCATCAGGGTAACACACAAGGTTAAAAAATGCTATAACAAAAAAAAGTAGCATAAAACAGCATAATGTGCACAAATAACAACAAACAACACTTTTAAAAGATAATTCAAATGTGACTTCTAGAATATAGTTCCAGACTGTAAAATATTCTGAGGACTCATACTTTATTAACTGAAAAAAACACATAACATTTAACAATTAACAATATTTTACTGCAAAACTACACTGTCGTAAATTGTTAAGTATTTTACCATAAATCAAATATTTGCCTGTGTGTGTGCGTGCATGCGTGCGTGTGTGTGTTCCTGTTAAATAGAATATAATTTTCACCTTATATCGTCAGGTAAATTACAGTCAACTAATTACCAAGATACCGCAATACTTTATTGTGTGTCAGGTGCTTTTCCTTGCATGAATTTTCTTTGACTAGAAAAAGGGAAAAGGTCTTTTCAAAATATAACTCCTGGCAAAGTTAAATACTCCAGACGCTGCAGTTTGTGCTCAGTAATGGCTTCATTTGTGCATCCTTTCCTAAGCACTTGTTGACATTGATTTGTCATCTAACAGCTGATTTTGAAGTGTGGAATTCTAAAACTATGACCCCTGGATTCTTCTCATCGTCTCCCTCACTCAGTGTGGGGGCAAATCCCCACACATAATTCTCTGGCAAATCTGCAGTTGTTTCAGACTTCTGAAAGGTTTTGATTTTAGCCTTTGTGCTTAGCGGTATTTTCAACTGTTTATGTATTCTTTTATATCTGTTACTTGATCTGAGCGGTTCAACAATCATCTGTCACTTTTCTGCTGAAAGCTCTGTGGTTTAACCCATGGTGATGGACAAAGGTATTTTACATGCGTGCAAACTCATATTTATACCCCAGGGAAACGAGTATTGGAGAAAGGCAGCAATACAGTTCTTGGAAACAGAGACCAACTGTAAAGCATAGGATTTCATAACAGCCGCCACTTTGTTTGGCTTTAAATATTCTTCCAGAGCGCCAATAGTTCTGGAAACCCATATTTTGAAGAAATAAAAACGTACTACGCAATAAAATACACTGCAAAAAAATGAAATACACTTTTTGAAGTTGTAAACGAAACAAAGGTTATTAGAGCGTTTTACAAGAAAATGCTATTTCAGTTTTTCTATTTCAAAATTACACATTTAATTCGTTTAATTGTTACTTGCCATTATTTGTGAAATTCACAATTAAAGTGAAATCCTACACTTGAAATATACCGTGTTCAAATAAAGTCACAAACATGTTTCAACCTAAAATGTGTTGCTTATTGTTATGGATACCTATTCAATTTAATGTTGATTTAATTAATGACTTCATATACACTTGAAAAAAGCTGGGTTGTTTTAACCCAACTTTGGGTCAAATATGGACAAACACAAACGTTGGGTTAAAAATGTAATTTGAAAATGTAACCTAACAGCTGGGTTTGTCCATATTTGACCCAACCAAAGTTGGGTTGAAACAACCCAGCATTTTTTTAGTGTACGTCCATATGGAATTCAAGCACCTGAACTCTTGAAATGCAAAGAGAGACTTGCAGTTTCCCTCTCCTCCCCTTTGTTTAGGGTCAGGTTTTGGAGACAGCATGGTTCTCCCTGTCATTTGGTCCTCCATCAGCGGAGGTTGTGGCTTTGCACTTCTCTCTCTCTCCTCATCACTCTCTCTCAGCATAAAGAGGTCCAGATGGAGCAGCCCAGCAGCAGCTGCTAATTGAATGGCACATAAAACAATTTTGCCATTGTCTCAGGAAGTAACCAAATCAACAGCACATTTATGAGCACTGATGACCAGTTAAACATACAGGGAGCAAGAGAGAGAGAGAGAAACTAATTAGCTGGGCTTACAAAAACACTCATGATATCCTGGAGAGAGAGAGAGAGCGAGCGAGCGAGGTCGGTATTTTGTCTGTGGTTGTGGTAGGTAGGAGGTTTTTCTCCAGATTTAATGAGGCTGAGATAGGGAGGTCATGACTGGAGAGAAATGTAATGGCTGCTTGTTTGGAAGCACCTGGATTAACACTACAATAATGTCCTGAGATTTATTAGCTGAAGTATAACACATAAGAGTCAGTGATATTCAGCAGCACACATGTATTTAAAACACATGTAGCCAACAATAAACACATAAACATTTACATTATGCACAAAGGTCAAACATATTGCTTTAATATCAGCTCTGAATGGAACGGCTTCTCGAACAAGAAAAAAAAGTGGGGCGTGACTTGATTTTGTTGATTCGAGTTGATTGGATCATTGCTGCTGGGATCTCGTGAATGACAGGTGAGAAGTGATGTCACAAGTGACAGGGGAAGTTCTTTTTTTTTTAAAGATTACGAGGGCACATTAATTTAAAAAAAATATATACATTATTTATAATAAATACTGCAATATTTCATAAAAAAACAAGAATTGTCCATTTGGATTTGATGGTGAGTGAAAGCTAAGTTGTTCATGACAACAAAAAACTGTCACTCACACAAACACTATGGCTGTGAAAAGAATAAAATAACTTTGATCAGTCCACTTAGGATTCAATTAATATATAATTAAGTTAAACTTGCTTTAATTAGCCTAGAAATAAATATATACAGATAACAATGTAAGATTTTACAATTCTGCCAAATAGAGGCTGTAAATTACTGTACCGTTTCCCATCTATACTGTTCAAAGATCTTTTTAAATAAATTAACATTTTAATTCAACATAGACACATTCAATTGATAAAAAAAAGTGACAGTAAAGACTTTTAAATTGTTACAAAATATTTATATTTTAAATAAATGCTGTTCTTTTTAACTTTCTATTCTTTAAAGAAATCTGGGGGGAAAATTTGAAAATACATTAATAGAAAACAGTTATTTTGAATTATAATAATATTCACAACAATATTACTGTTTTCACATATGAGGATGAAGTGTGCTGGAGGCCAAAGGGGATCAGTCGCCTCAAACACCACAACTTCATCAGAAGAGTTTAACTAATTTATTACACACACAAAATCAGCAGCTCGCTATCACAGATCATACACACACCAGATCATGTACTCCCATCCTTTCTATCCGTCTCTTCCTAACTTTCTCTCATAAACATCATCTTCCCTTTCTCCTCCCCTCCCAATATGTCTGCATCTCTATCTTCCTCTGATAAGTGGAGAGGGAAGCGCTGGTGATAATTTATGACATCATGAGACACATGAACATTCTCTCGGACAGCTGTCCCCATGGCAACGTGCCAAATGTGGGCGGGGCCTCAGGGAATAGTACAGGAACTCTGAGCAAAACACATGCTAAAGATAATTGGGATCAAGCTAAAAAAAACAAAGTACGGGAAAAATGGCGTGAGCCGGTGATAGAGTGATAAGATTGAGGAATAAGCTGACGCCTTCATTCCTCCATGAATCACATTTATGGCATTTCATTTGCTGATAGCAGCGGTCCCTCCTACCTTTTCAGACATCGTTACGCGGAAAATATGGGATGGCGAACCTTTGTAGTGTGAGCGTTATGTCCGCAGCCAGGCCGGAGGTTATTTATTGGCCGGCGGAGGAGAGGAAAGGGGGTGAGGGAGAGCGAGGGATGGGGGAAAGAGAGAAATGAGTGAGTGTGTGATCGGCTGCGGCCTTATTAGTGTGATTTACAACAGAGCCGCATTAGTTCAGCTTCATAAGAGCCCCAACCTACAAACCCACAAACACACACACACACATACACACACGAAAAACATCTTTACCACTGTAAGTCTGAGTCCAACATGATGGAATTCATTATTTTACCATTTTAAGGCTAAATAAATTAAGCATGAAGATGTCGCACACACACACACACACACACACACACACACACACTTTGAGAGTAAAGCAAATCTTGAAATGTTTCTCATGAACTTTAATGACACAGCATGTTTTAATCTGAATCTCTGGAGGGGGAAATGCCACAGTATTGACCATATTATTCACACACACAGCCATGTCTCTGAATCTACTTCAGGCAGAGTAAATATGGCCATTTGTGGGTTGGTGTGTAAAGAAAAAGCCAAAGGATGAATGGAGAGACAGTGACAGAGAAAGAGAGAGGGGGAAAGTGTGTGTGAGCTGTTTTCATGCTCATGTTCTAAAAGGCATCAGGCGCTAATAAAGAGCTCAGAGCGAGCGGTTGGTGTTTAACATCTGTGAAAGCTATCAAGAAACAAAGAGGTGGTCTTTGACTTTCGCTCACTCTCTCGCTCTGTTTTATTTAATTTTTCGGCTCATACTGGCTTCTCACTTGCCAAAGCATTTACAGACTATGAAAAGCCTGAAGAAAATGAGCAAAAGCAAGAAAAATGAAATGACCTCTGCAAACCACTGTTAGATCATTGCTGTTATGAATTTTCATGTCTCTATCATATACGGTACAGGGGTTTTCACACTTTTGGATGCCAATGACTCCTAAATATGACCCATTGCAAGTCATACAAAAACGGTCCAATGATCAAACTTTTGAATATAAGGCAGCCATATTTTCATGTATGCAGAACGATTTATACTGTAAAAAAAAAAAAAACGATTATTATAAATATGTCAGTTGCTATGAAATTGAACCTGTACACAGTTCTATTCGATGACCCTAAAAACAAAAAATTAAATTTTTTGAATTTTTTCAAAATTAAACATTTGTGGGTTATCTATTCAAAAATAGTTTTTATTATACAATTAAAATTACAAATTAATTAGTCTTTAGAAATCAGAATAAAACAATAACTATGTCAGATTTAGTAAATTATACAGGTGAAACTCGAAAAATCGTACAAAAGTTAATTTATTTTAGTAATTCAACTTAAAAGGTGAAACAAATATATTATATAGACTCATTACATGCAAAGTGAGATATTTCAAGCCTTTTTTTTTATGATATGAAAACCGTTTTTTCACAATTTTCTAGTTTTGAATTTGAGGTTTCCATAAGCTGTAAGCCATAATCATCAAAATTATAACAAATAAAGGCTTGAAATATCTCACTTTGCATGTAAGGAGTCATGCAAAGTCTATAATACATTCGTTTTTTACATCACCTTTTAAATTGAATTACTGAAATAAATGAACTTTTGCTAAATATTCAAATTTTTCGAGTTTCACATGTATAACACTAATGATAATTTTAAATAATAACACTTTTGTTTTGAGCAATTGTCATGATTTTTTGCCATGTTCACAGACGCCATGCATAAACCTTTTTTTTAAGTAATAATTATAATACAGGTGTTTTTTAACCTCTTCACCTCTTGTTAAGCCACTATCCAGATAAAAAAATTACATCATTGAAGTCATTCTCCATCAACATGAGGGTAATAATAAATAACAAAAGACAAAATGTTCATGTTTGGGTGAACTATTGTCTTCTCTCTCCCTGCATAGCACAGACAATTCCTCCGTCACTCTGAACCCTCTTAAGTCTTTCAGCAGGTATCTCATACGTCACACACACACTCATGAGTCTGACAGTGAGGTCAACAACCACATTAACACACACCAATGCAAGTGTCTCAGTGACATCAGACAGAAAGAGCCGCATACAGTATCATCTTTGCTCTATGAAAGCAGCACTCACTGTGCTATCAGCCCTGTGACTCTGACTCGTCTATGTGCGATAACTCTACGCTTGAACGTCTCCAGACAGCCTCGAAACATACATGTCACCCCTTTTTTATCTATCTTAATGTGATGGGATGCCAGGAGATGTCCCCCATTATCACAAGCACACAAAACGAGACCGCATCCGTATCGTTGCATGGTTTCTGTCACAAACACATGCTCAGAAGAACACAAATAACATGAACATGCTACATATTATCACTTATATGTTATTGTTACCCGATTCTGCTTGTTTAGGTCACTCATTCATGCTTAGGTACATACAGTAGTACAGAAGTCTTCTTCTTGGGTTATTTGTAGGTCAGTTGCTCCATATTGTTCCCACACAAGACTTTAATGTGGAAAGCCACACTGTTAGCATAAGTGTATTTAAGTGTGTATTCTCTATCTCCTTTTCTTTCTTCATATCTGACATGGTTCTTTCAGTCTCCTATAGACAAGCAGAGAGATTTCTTCGAAATGGAGACAGAGGGAAATGAATAAGAGATTAAATGGGGCGCCTGAGAAGCTCAAAACTGTCTATTTTTGTGCAGCATAAGTTATCCTTATCATTAGTGTGGAAAACTGTATCCCTCATGCTCTGGACACAAAGTAATGCAAACGAAGGTCTATCTATTCTGGCTTACAGTATTTCTTTGAAGATAAGTCACCAGGTGGAATTTGTCAAGTGGCCTGAAACTCCTACATCCGTAGGTCATGAACAGCTTCTGAGTAATCTTTCATACTTTTATTGATGTTCTAGAGTATATAGGATAACAAATGAACTAGAACCCACGCTTGATATTTTCTAGAGCTTTTGTTCCTCCATAAAGGAGAAATCTAACAATCCTCTGAGCATCGATGCCCTTATGACTTGATGTGTATTAAATTGAAAGGGATACATAGTTCACGAGCCTCATTTTAAAACCTTATGACTTTCTTTTTTTTAAGAAGGGTTTAAACAATGGCAACACTCTTTTTCATAGCGATACCAACAAATAAAAAGATAAAAGTAGTCAATATGACTCTTGAGTGAGTCTTCTGAAGCCATACACAAGTTTGGCTTGAAGAACAGGCAGTAATATTCACTGAAAGTCGTGCCCTCCACAGTAGCTCTTAAATCTCATTTATGCTTAAAACATTCAAAACAATCCAGGCTCATTGGAAAAAATGTGTCCAGTGAGTGGTGCAAAAAATTGTTTCACTTTATTTGGATTATCCTTTAACACATTTAACACGTTGCACCTAAAAGTCCACTAACTCTCATTAGAGAGTAAGTAGAGTAGTAGACTGGTATAGGGTTAGAATAAGTTGACATGTACTTGCAAAGTTACTTATAGTCAGTTGAATGTCAGTAGAATGAACACAATTAAGTGCTAGCAGATATTAAGCAGACAGTCTACTAATATTTAAATGAGAGTTAGTTTACATGTAGTTGCAGAGTTACTTAGATAAAGAAACATTTGCTAAAGCAACATGCCATTTAGCGTGCTTCTACAAGTCTTTCAGCTGTTTTATCATGACAGGACTCTGCATCGTAAGTGCAATAGTGTACCAGGTGAACTACCAAGCAAGTTTACTATGTCAGATAACACATACATTTGGACCTAGTTATGTTATACAAACATTAAAATGTATTAGTTTACAAATCTAGCACTGTTAAAAGTGTGTTGAGGTAATAACATATTGTCAAAGAACCGTATGAAAACATACTTTATTCATTGATAATCTGCCCTAAAAATCATAATTTGTGTGAAAAGGAATAAATGTTGTTGATGTATAGGTATGTTTCTAAAGTGTTGCAGAAATGTAGGTATATAGAGACACGTTTTTCCCGTGAGCCTAGGTTGTTTACATTTTTTGCATTAAGATGCATCCAAATTCCAAATAAACAAACAAACTCTGATACTTGCACATGTTGCAGCCAATCACAAAATACTAAATTTAATTACTTGGAAGTGTAAATAAGATTTGAGAGCTACAGCCAGACGGAGGGTGTGAAGCCTACGAACATACGCCATAAATCCATCTTTTTAGGCAACTAAAAGCGCACGCACTGAACAAAACTCCGGCGTTTCAGCGATGACTAATCTGACCGCCTCTGATTGGCCATTGCATTCATAAGCTCAACAGAATCGTGTGTGATAGGTTATAATGCGCAACGGTGTAAAACGTGTAAAAAGAAGTGTGATGCAACATGATCAGATCTATATTCAAAGCCACAATCGACACTTTTAATTTCATTTTCACTTTATTACTAGATTTGGTTTAATTTTGGCCCAAGTCTCCATTAATTTCCAACTTGTGGCCAGAGGAAGGGTAAGCCTTACACACGCTCTGCCTATGGCTACAGAAGAAAGATATCTATACCTCAAAAAAGAAATCTCATCAGCATGAATAAAGGTGGATGGAAATTTGACTTGTGCAGATGTTTCTTTGAATCTTAGTTCTTTGCAAACTACTAATTTCAAGACAGTTTGTTATGAGGTATTACAATGGAAACATGTCTGACTGGATTAATTATAAAACAGTGGAAAGGATTTTTATATGCAAACGTTCTCCATCAACACACACACACACACAGAGAGAGAGAGAGAGGCAGACGCACACATTCCTGTTTTGAAACAGTGCAAGCCTGCATTTCCCTTTTTAAGATTGTAATTGCATCCGCAGGGAAAAGACTTCTTTTGACACGTTAGCGTTTCTATTCTAAACCAGAGGGAGAGAAGTGGCATTTGTTAATGGCACAATGCCTGTGTTACCAAGTTTATACATCAAAATAACCAAGCAGATTATAAAGTGGAACAGTGACCACATAAAGACACCAGAAATGTGCAGTAAAGAGAGGCCTATTATGGATTTCATTAGTTAAAAAACTCATGCACCCACTTACTCATATACACACACACACACACACACACACACACACACAGAGTAAAAAGAGCACACACACACAGAGTAAAAAGAGAAGGACATGTGCCGTGACATATCAGACTCTCAAATGCCTTGTGATGCACAGATGGCCTTCACAAAAGTGTTTCTATATATCTTCTGAGAAGATGTTTAGAAATTTACTATAGATTAGTAAAATTAGGTACTACCTCTAGATTCAGTAGATTATTACCATGATAATTAATGCCTCGATTGCACAGTCAAAGCTGGATCTGGTAATATAAAACAGAAATGTGCCAAATGAATGAATATAGTATATGCATACTTATAAACATAATGACTACATCTGATACATCTGATCATCTGACTACAAATCCGTTTTTTCCCTTTTAAAGTTGGTAAAAAAAATTGTAAAAGAAGAAATATTACATTATAATTTTTCTAATATTATGATATAACATTAGAAATAATATGCAAATATGCTAATATAATTAATAAACAAATAAGGTTTTATTTGGGGTGGGGGAGCATGTTTAACTAAAGACTTTTGAACTCACTGTATATACACACATATAAGAAAAATTAGCTAGTGTATAAAAATAAGTTGCAATAAGCAACTGTATAAAATCTTCTTTTTTTAAAGACACTTTATATACAACTTTAAAGATTATTGGAGTACATTTTACAATAAAATACTATTTCAGTATTTCTAGATTTAATTCAATGTGTTACTTTTAAAACACAGGTTGTGTGCTGGCATGTGTGTGCATATAGGAGGATGTGAAACACATTAAGTGGATAATTAAGGCTTGTGTTGTATCACCCCTCCACCCCCTGCAGAGTGTCACCCACTGTCACTCCCCTCTGATGGCTTTACCATCTCAGTCATGCCAGAAAAGACCACACACACGTTCACGAAACTGCACACAGACAATGACACATTCACAACTAAAATTCCATAATCTTTATCACTTCTATTTCAAAAGGAAATGAGCATTAGGGAGAGTGTGTTTGGTCCGGGACCGAAGGTGTCGATTGAGTTCAAAAGCAGTCAGATCTTCCAGAGAACTCCCTTCTACAACAAAACCAGATTAAAGCCTAAAAAAAATGACATCATTTGGCCTGTACTGGTTTCAACCTTATTTTTTCTTCTTTCTTTTTGTCATCTGCAAATCATCTACAATTACCCTCAATGCACCAACCAGATTACCATTATCACTATTACAACATTCCCCTCTGCTGCCTGGAGACAGAAACAATCCTCTAACATCCAGGCTGTGCTGTTTATTGGGCACAGGGGAGCTGATGATATTAGCTGATCTTACATACACATTTCAGAGAAAGAGTTTACAAACTCTACAGCTAATTCGGTTCTTGAGGGACCCTTTCATATCATCTTTTTCTCAGAATTAACCTGCTCTTTATTTCATGCATAGTTGATGTAGTTAGCTAAACTAAAGATCTATCTATCCATCCATCCATCCATCCATCCATCCCTCCATCCATCTATCTATCACTTTTGTACCTTTTTTTCTTAGAGTGTATGTTGGGCCTATGCAGTTCATGATCATTTTAATAATTTGTGATGTTCAATTTTAATAATTGTTTGTATGATCAACATTCAAAAAAAGGTTCCTGAAGCAAACCCAGTTGGGAATGACTGCTGTAATTTTCTACAAATCAGAATTCAGCTCAGATCCTTAACTCAAATACAGACTAGGTTCTCCATGTGTGATGTATTCTTCCGCAGAGATGGACAGTGTGAAAGTAAAGAGAGGAGGTGATTGGGTGGCTTGCATTGTGGGCTATGGACGGGTATTTATGACACTGTCTGCAGGTATAACATCAATACCTTCCCCATAAAGTCAACAGCTTAGAAAGGTTTTATGTTTTCCATTGTGTGTGCATATGACTGGTCTCTTCCCCTCAATAAACCAGACCCTGCTGGCCCACTGTCATATACATATACGATCACAGCCAGAAAGAAACAAATAAAGAGAAGAGATTATTGTCTGGGAGGTTTGGAGAAAATATGTTTGGGAATCTGTGATCTAGACAAAGATTAGTCCTGAAAAGATTAGTTCACCCAAAAATTATAATTAAATTCAAAATAAATTAAAATAAAAAAGTTTTTACTCATGTCATATCAAAACCTGTATGACTTTATTCTGTGGATAAACTTTTTTTTTTTTTTTTTGCAGAATGTGTGAGTCAATCTTTTTCTTTCTCTATTAACTTGAGAACTCAAGAAAAAAATAAGAATAAGTATAAAAGTTTTATAAAAGTGGTCCATTAGACTTGTGCGATTCCAATTGTTCTGAAGTCATAGATTTGTGCGAGGATTCAAGAGACCAAAATCACTGATTCAATGTTCCTATCACAGAATTTAACTTCAATCTGATCATCCTCTCACAAAATGTATAGAATAGTCATATGGTACTTTTGCATCCTTTTAAAAGGTTGAAAGCTAAATTGAACATTTATTGCAATTGCATGGAAATGTGAAAGTTTTCCTTTTGTGTTTTCAATTAAAGAATGAAATTCATACATTTTGGAACAGCATGAGGGTGAGTAAAAGATGACAGAATTTACAGTTTCAGGGTGTATTATTCCTTTAATCTTATGCTTATGTGGTCTCTGCCATGGCTAACAAAAGGCATGTACATTTAGTCAGACACACTAAGCATCCAGAAATAGCTATTTAAGTCATCCAGAGACCAGTGTGAGTGTGTATGTAACTATGTATGTATGCGCTCTCACCCTGTCTCTCCAATCCTGTCTGTCCAATATTTGTTATTTAGTCTGTGGCTTTGACAAATCTGCACACCACACACATACACGCTCTCTCTCGGACATGCTGCGCACACACACACACAGCATGTCCAAACAGCCCTGCAGGGCTTTGCGGGCCAGTGTATACCCAGCTCTGTCCAGATAAAGGAGCGAGAGAGAGGCCTGACTGAGGGGCAAACAGGACGTTACATTCCTTTGGACAGGATAATTTACTATTTTCATACACGACTATCAAAAAATTTCATGCATTTCATATATGACTGCCCAAAACCAAATTAAAGTGACTGTGTGGAGAATTGATTTGAGGTTTAACTCTCGCTCTTCATATGAAAATCCTATTTGAATCTTAAAAAGATGAATCAACAAAATAACAGTGGGAAAAAGGACAGATAAGAACAAAACTGGGAACAAGGTGTGGATGATCATTCAATCTGTGACTTGCATTCTGTAAACAGTCTGTTTATTTTTAAAGGAAATGTGGCAAATCTGTGATTACTCCTAATCCAAAAACAGCTAATTACAAAAAAAATAAAAATCAGTCCTTCGAATTACTAGGCTAGATGAAATGAACTGTTTTAAGAGCGGCGCTTTAAAAAGAATTGATTGACATTTTGGTCCTGATTTTATGATTAGCGTGATTATGTTTCCATGTTTTTGCAAATGTTTGATTTCTCTACGGGTCGAAAGCTTTCCATAGAATGTGGCTTTTGGTTTAGGGTATTTTTAAATCCAACGCAGTGAAAAATATCCCAAACATTTTAACAGTCTTCCTTCAAACGCAACCTCATGTCCCTTTCAGTCTTTTTTAAACCGCCTACATTTAATGAAGTTTCAGATGAAGGAGATCCCTTTTGTGCTTGTTGGATTGTACAACCGTGTTTCCTGGTTCAAAAGAAGCAGGCAACGGAAATGCTTTATATTCATTAAATCCCAAAGCAAACTGTAAATCTCAGATGTTTATTAACTCTGTGGTCATTTAAGATGATTGAATTTCCTAATGTCCTCAAATGTACAAAATATAAAACTGCATAATTATTCATATTGTTAAACCACTGCACAAGTTAATAAGTCAATTATTTCCAGTATAGTCAACAGTAAGGTTTAATACATGCAAATGAATGTAATGCTGCCAATCAACAGGGCATCTTGTTAGTACCAAGAGCCTATTTGAGAAAAAGACAATGGTGCCTGGCTCCCCCTAGTGTTTTGATGGACAAGTTGTTGGTAACTGGCAAAGCTGGTCCCAAAACTATTAAGAGATTAATTTTTAAAAACACTCCTAAATGCTTTGTTCATAACATGGCCAAAATGTGGACACCTACATTATTTACTAAAGCATGAAAAACATTTTTTTTTAACTTTCATACGTCACATTTGAGACAATTCAGGTTCATTCACTGTAAAATAATTTATTATCAATAAGTTATGACAACAAAGTGTGTCTTTACATTGCTTTACCTCATCGAAATAACTTTTAAGTTAAGATTCAACTCATTTTTAAGTCAGTTTAATGTAATTAAGTTGAAATGACTTAAACATCCAAGTTGAATGTACTTTTTCTTTTTTACAGTGTTGGGACACTTTTTGCCATTGAGATGACTGGGGAAAAGTGTCCCAATCAACCTGAATTCAATTCTTCCAGACCTCCTGACATTTTTACTCACCATCATGTCGTTCCGAACTCATTTGCCTGTTTTGAGCACAAAATAAGGAATTCATAAAACGGTGCTTTCTTTTCAGTGGAATTGTAATAAATGAGGAAAAAAGTGAAGTTAGCTTCATAAATGATGCAACCCCAAAAAGGTGGTCCATATAGGCTATGACTCACATACCAGTTATATGGTGCCATACAATAATTTACCGAAACTTACCAAAATATACATAAAAAAAGACTAATTTTATTGTGCTATGCATCCTTTTTGAACGACCTTGTTCAATGCAATTTAATGTGAACATTTACAATGATGAAAGTAAGTAATACATGTTTGAAATGACATGAGGGTGAGCAAATTATGACAGAATTATCATTATCACTTTTTAGCTAAACTATATCTTTCAGCAGGCAATTATAAAAGCCAACTATATTTAAAAAAAGAAAATTCAAATCAATTATGTTCCATTAAGATTTGTTCCATACAATTCAATACACTTGCAAACACTACATTATTTCATCAAAACTGATGCAGCAGAACCTTTTGTAAGTGTGTGAGTGAGTGTACTCGCGTTTAAAGTTCCAGGTGTGTGTTAGTTGACCAGATATCCCTGATTACTGTTCCACTGGGCTTGGTCACACACATGATATCTCCATCATATTTATATTAAATCCCTTCTGTCTCTCTTACTGTTCCTCTTCAGGAGTGAGACAGAGAGGGAAAAGTGACCACTCCTATAAAGTTTCCTCCCAGAGGGGAAAGCTGATCTGGTAAATCTTGACTCCATACATGTCAATGTCACTGACTGTAGCAGTTACGCGTGTGTGTTTGAGCGTGAAAGAATGGTCCGCACATCACAGGATCTGATCGACGGCACAGGAACAACAGCTTTTCAGCACTGCACCCTTGAATGCAAAGTCACATCACCCATTACGGCAGCACAAGTTACATGAGGTCTCGTATATTGTAAACGGATTTAAGGCAAGAGGAACTGGCGTGTAAATGGCTTAACAGGCAGGCAGGTATCAAGATGCAAATAAACACACAGAAGTTCACAGAAACACGCTCAAATCACACACACACACAGGAAGTTGCTATAAAGACAATGGATTTATCAGCTCCTACTTGAATGAGGAAAGACTAAAAAGATCCAAGACCATTTGTCAAGATTATGTTTCAATAACATTTTGGTAACACTTTACAATTACGAGCAGTTTGTTAACAGTTATTTCATTAGTTATTATTAAATAACAATAAACTATATTTCTACAGCATTAATTAAGCCTAAGAGTTACATACTATATATTTATATATTTGTTATTTCAAGTTGTATAAATACAAATGAAAGGATATGCATATGTAATATGAGGAATTAATTTACATTTTCTAGTATTTGTTCATTCAGTTTATAAATTGTATTAAAATCGGACAATTTTTTTTATCAAATATACCATTTTTTATATATATATATATATATATGCCTATATATAAAAAAATATATATTTGGGACCATTTTTGTCAGATTTTAATACAATTTATAAAGTGAATTCACAAATACTAGAAAATGTATAAATAAACATTAACCAGATTCATATATGCTGTAAAAGTGTAGTTAATATTTAAATGACAGAATATTCATCCATCCATCCAATAGAATTTTAAAAATATATACTTTTTAAAATTCTTGATAGCATTATTGTCAAATTATATTGCCGATTTAAAATATGGGTTACACTTACATTTCCATTTCTCGTGGACAGTCTAAAATAAATATAACCAAAAATGTGACTGGTTCTTCTAAATAAAAGGGATGGGATTTCTAAGCCACCATATTGAGCATTACAAGACTTCGTTTTTCAACACGTATATTGTCCCTTCCTCCTCAGATTGTCTTTGGCATAAGAGAAATACAACTTTAAAACTCATCAATCAGTATCAATAAATACCGAGGCAGCGTAACAGTGGCAATGATCTCTCCTCAGCAGCTGGAATGAGTGAGTGTGTGTGTAAATTCCATCCAAAGGTCAAGGGTCAAATGTCAGGCTCTTACACATATGTCTTCTCAACAGGAGCCTCTCAACTCCTCTCAGATGATCACACACATACACACAAACACGGTTTCTGAGAGTGATTTGCTGACAAGTCCAATTTCAACTTGAAAACAAAAGCTTTTCTGAGGCAGTTATGTAGCTTTTTGTTTCTTGTATAAGAGAGCTTTGTATGCATGTTTGGGAGGTCAAGTGGAGCGTGTGTGTCAAGCCCTCAGGTGCGTTTGTCCACCTGCAACATTAATGGCTGGATGCTCACGGACTCATGGAGACAAACTTTCATTTTGTGATCTTTTCAGCCCCTGCAGACAGAGATCCAAGAAGCGTGTGTGTGTGTGTGTGTGTGTGTGTGTGTGTGTGTAGTTATGCTGTTGGTTAGCGGCAAATTGAAATTCCATTCATCCCCTTTACCCCCAGCCCAGTCCAGCACAGCTGAAAGTCAAAGTATGCCCTTTTCTCTCTCTCCTTCCTCGTTCTCTTTAAAGCACTTCTTATCCAAACAGGAAGTTGCCTCCTGACCTGCAGGATGTAAGAGAACACCAGTGGAAATTTCATTAGACTGCACTGATCGCTCGTGGACGAATTAACACACCAATTACCCGCCTCACTGCACCTGTAAAATTTTACTATGTGTCACTCTGACCAAGCCTGGCCACACCGGCTCTATATATGCGAGTGTGTGTGTGTGTGTTTGTAAGACTGGGAGAGTGCTCATGTCTGGATGATCCGTTTCAGGATCATTTAGATTATATTATTTGCGTGTGTGTGTGTGTGTGTATACTTTTATGCATAATTCATATCATAATTATGTCTTGCCTATCTCAAGCATGAGTTGCTCTAAATGATGTCTGATTAAAGCACGAGTTGTTCAAAAATAGCAATGGGAATCATGAAGAACTGAATGATTCCAGTTCCTTTATGATTCCCATTAATGATTATTATATTACTGTTAAGGATTACACAGACTTTTTTACTTTTCATTAATGCAATCCAGTAATTAAACAAAAAATATGGTATGATATGGTATAATATGGTCAAATATATTTCACTCATTCATTTTAAAATGCTACTGACATAACGCATAGCTAATGCGTTATAGTTGGTTATATAAACATCAC
This sequence comes from Phoxinus dragarum, assembly GCA_033366665.1. Classification (NCBI taxonomy): domain Eukaryota; kingdom Metazoa; phylum Chordata; class Actinopteri; order Cypriniformes; family Leuciscidae; genus Phoxinus; species Phoxinus dragarum. The sequence continues at coordinate 64,714 of JARPMJ010004508.1, forward strand.
AGTTAGTTGTCTGTGTTTGATTAACTAAAAAGAACACTCTTGAGTATATATTATACTAAGAGTGTGTGTTTTGTGTGTGCAAGTTCACAGAAAGCCAGAATCGTAATCTCACTCACTGCTCGTGCTCGATTCGATCCAATTCCTATAACGGCTAGTAAACCATGACCATAATCCAACACTAGACAGCATGGCACTAACAAACACACACACAAACAAACAAATGTCCATGTCCTTTTGACAAATTGTGTGATTAAATTACAACTGTCACCAACCGATCTGTTATAACAAATAATATTTAAATACACAACTTAAACCCCATTTAAAAAGCCATGGGTTGGGCCTTAAATTAACAGTAGTGACCACTCAGATCATATAAAAGGTTTAAAGGGAGAGGTCACCCAAAAATTCTGTCATTAATTACTCACCCTCATGTCGTTCCAAACCCGGAAGACCTTCGTTTATCTTCAGGACACATATTAAGATATTTTTTTGATGAAATCCGAGAGCTTTCTGACCCCACATAGACAGCAAAGTTATAACCACTTTCAAGACCCAACAGTAGTAAAGACATTGTTAAAATAGTCCGTGTGACTAGTGGCTCAACCTTAAAAATAAACAAAAATAATGACTTTGATCAACAATTTCTTATCTTCTTATATTTATTCTCTCGGATTTCATCAAAAATATCTTAATGTGAGTTCCAACGATGAACGAAGGTCTTACGGGTTTGGAACGACATAAGGGTGAGTAATTAATGACAGAATTCAAATTTTTGGGTGACCTAACCCTATAATATATTATATAATATAATTATAATATGATAAATATTGGACTGTCCTGTATCAGGGTCAGAGCAGCATACGGCAGGACTATAGTGAATAGCATTGAGTCAGAGGTGAAGTATAGTGTTGTTCTGTTAGACACTGCTGGGTCAGCGGTCTCTCTATGCTTCTATTCATCTGCACCGTGCCTTTGAAGCTGACTCGCTTTACCCGGTTGAAAAGGGCTGATGTGCAAATGAAGAATGATCAGAGAGCCCAAAACTTTAATATTGTTATGGTAGGAGCCCATCGAGGTTTGCAGAATTTCTCACCATTTCAGTCTCATTCTCTTCCTGTCTCCACTGAACACACAATCTCAAATACACACTGTGCCATTTTTCTCCTAATCTTTTCGCTCTGTGCTGATTGTATGTAAAATTTTGGTGTGTGTGTGTGTGTGTGTGTGTGTTTTCAGCATTCTGGGAGTGTGAATTTGTAATGTATTTGTGCTGGAGTTGAGCAGCGATGTTGGGAAATGACTATAAATACACTCAGGCCTTTAAAACCTGCTGCTTACCACCGGCCTGGGGCCCGCAGCCTGTTGGCCAAACAGAAGTGTTGCCCAGGGAGTGAAATCCAAGTCAGAGCTGCGGGATTCGCTTATGCTTTTATCCCACCAACGCTCGGAAGTCCAGCAGGAATGTCCCGGAATCCTGCAGTGATAAAATAATCTCTGCATCCTGCTGAGAAACCGCAGATTGCCTGTGTGTGTGTGTGTGTTTGAGAGGGTGTGTAAAACCGAGAGAGAGCGAACATGGCCTAACCCCTCACACTCGTATCACCCACCTGTAGATGTGAGAGCTGCTGTTAGCTTCTCATTTCTCTTATCTATAGCATGTAGAAATATAATCATTAAAGATGCCAAATGCTAATGTGTCTGGATGGTCTAGTGATCTAACCAAACAAACTAGTTGGCAAGGTCAACTAGTGATATTTTCAGTGGTGGTGAATGAATTGATGAGATGACAGTTGTAGCCGTTTTAAAGGGCACCTATTATGGAATTTTGAAATTTACATTTCATGTAGTGTGTAACATAGATCTAAGTGAACAAAAACATCCTGCAAAGTTTGAAATATGAAAGTGCACCGTATATAAAGTTATTGTCTTTCAAAAGTGAGAGTCGACTCGGAGTCATTTTTATGAATCGTTAGAAGACCGAAGCTTTTTCTCTGACTAGATGACGTCAACTTGTCAAGTTATTTGAATACGATACGCCCACTTATTGCGCTCCAAGGCCAGGGGAAAATATCATGGCGACGAGACGCTGTGTTCTGAAGTGCGGCTCAAAAGCAAACTTTTTCATCTGCCCAAGGAGGAGCATTTGAAGACTAAGTGGCTACAATTCATATATACAACTATACCACAGAAGTATAGTCCGAGCCTTGTGCTTTGTTCGCGTCATTTTGAAGACGATTGCTTTTTAAATGCAATCAAACTTGGATTCGCAAGTCGGCTGATATTGAAGGAAGGTTCAGTTCCAAGTGTATTTGCATCAGCTTCCTCCTCCGTATCACTGTAAGTGTTATTAATAATTTTTGCTTTTATATTTTATGTAGCATGCTTAATAATTATTTTGTTTGTTGTGTAAGCACCGTTAAGCTTCTAGGTCTTCAATGACAATTGTATTGAGATATGTGAAGTGTTTGTCGTTGTTTTCGGAGTTGTCTAAAGAATAGAGTAATACCTCGTAGTAACGTAACTGCATTTTTTTTTTTTTTTTGTAAAAACGTTATGTTTATGCATCGGGCTAACGCAAACAAAGACTGATTGTGCTTTTACAATATGAACTGGGCTATGCTCGCTAACATAACATTAAATTCTTTATCTTATTTTTCGTTTTTTACTACAAACTATAAAGCAGTGGACTATAATCATTATTATAACACAATTTAATTGATAAAAGCATCATTGTACTCCGTGTTAAAAATAAGTATTATCTCTGTAAACACTGCTGGGTCATCTGACCAATCAACGCAGATTAGCGTCGCGCAAAGGAGGGGTTTGAAAAACGAGTCGTTGAACGAATCATTTGGGAGTAGATGAGCAAATCAGGTAAAAATAAATGCATATTATACGACAACAAAAGTGTTTTTTGTCATTGCATGCATGTAAAACTGTTGTTGGGGACTCCCACAACAACATTAGGAACATTTTAAATGTCATAATAGGTGCCCTTTAATGTGTTAAAGGGTTAGTTCACTTTCAAAAAACGTTTTGCTGATAATTTACTCACCCCTATGTCATCCAAGATATCCATGTCTTTCTTTCTTCAGTCGAAAAGCAATTAAGGTTTTTGAGGAAAACATTCCAGGATTTTTCTTCATATAATGGACTTCTATGGCAACCATCTATCCCAATGTTCAAAGAGGGTTCAAATGTCCGTCTCAATGCAGCTTCAAAGTCTCGACACAATCCCAGCCGAGAAATAAGGGTCTTATCCAGCGAAACGATTGGTTATTTTATAAATAAATACAATTTATATACTTTTTAACTACAATTGCCCGTCCTGTACATCTCTGAGATGTCCATTTACGTATATTACGTCATCACGCTGGAAAGGTCACGGGAAAATTTTTTATAATAATAAATTAAAACAAAGATGTCGAACGATTTTGAAGTTGGAGGAGAAAATGAGATGGAATTTTTCGCCCTTCCCTACCTTTTTGAACCGGAGTACACATGACAAATAACTTAGACAGATGACCTGACCCGTGACCTTTCCAACGTGATGACGGAATACGTGGCGCATTTCAGAGATGTACAAGACGGGCATTTGTGGTTAAAAAGTATATATATATATATATATATATATATATATATATATATATATATATATATATATATATATACATACCGGTATATATATTATTATTATTTTTTGAAAATGACGTTTTGCTGGATAAGACCCTTATTTCTCGACTGGGATCGTGTCGAGACTTTGAAGCTGCATTGAGATGGACATTTGAACCTTCTTTGAACATTGGGATAGTTGGAATGTTTTCCTCAAAAACCTTAATTGCTTTCCGACTGAAGCAAGAAAGACATGGATATCTTGGATGACATCGGGGTGAGTAAATTTTCAGCAAACATATTTTTGAAAGTGAACTAATCCTTTAAAGCAGTGGTTGATTATGATTTCACTTTTTTAACTTTAGTTAGTGTGTAATGTTGCTGTTTGAGCATTAACACCATCTGCAAAGTTACGAAGTTCAAAGTTCAAAGCAAAGGAGGATATTTGCTTTTACAGAAATGGCTTTTTAAGGACTTTAACAAACGGCTGGTAGGGAGTCGGGACTACACAACATTCCTCCCGGGTTAGTGACATCACCAACCCTAAAATGTACATTAACCCCACCCCGGAACACGATTTATAGATTATAATGACGAATATCCTAATTAATGACAAGAAGATAACTACACATAAGCTACCTAAATTCATCAACTAGCCATTCAGAAATGTTGTCTATATTTTGTCACTTCTTCTTGAGTCTCTCCATCATTGTCTGACTCCAGTTTGAACATAAAAGGCTGAAAGTTTTTGAAATTTTCAGTGCATGTCTCTGTGGGAGCAGCAGCTCATTTGCATTTAAAGGAACAGATACAAAATCTGTGCGTTTTTGCTCACCCTTAAAAAGTGACAATTTTAACATGCTATATAAAAATATCTGTGGAGTATTTTGAGCTAAAACTTCACACACACTCTGGGGACATCTAAGACTTGTTTTACATCTTGTGAAAAGGGCATTATACCACCCCTTTAACAGTATATCAATTTGATTGCTTTCACTCAATTTACTAGCTTTGAGAAATGTCTTATGCAAGTTTTCATCATTTAGGTGTTGTCACATAAATGTTGCTCGGCTGAATTTCACAGGCAAAATAATTCCGATTGTTTTAGTTTAGTTAACAATAACAGCACTGGAACAAGTGTTAAAAGAAGTGCATGCATTTTATCATTCAATTGGTATGACGACAAACTTGTCCAAGTATCTGACTTTTCTCTTCTGCACTTTAAACCAATTCTTTTGCCGTTGTTAAAGAGGTTTTGTGTGATCTGAGAGCCAGCAGAGGTCTACCCTGCCCTGAGGAGAGGGTTCCACTCACACGTTTTATTTCACATTTTTCCTTTTATTTTTAACTTCCCTCAATTTTCTCCATATGTCTAACAGCCGCAACTGCCGCTGGAGGGGTATGTGCAGGGTGGAAGGAAAGAAAGGAGGACAAAATGAGTATTAGAGAGACGGAGAACGCAAGGCCTGTCTGAGCCAAATATGACCCATCAACACCTCGGTCATCTGGATCTGCGGAAAACTGGAGACTGCGTGAAATGTAATTTATATATTTGATAATCTGAAACTCATTGGATTTTATGCTAAGATATAGATAAAAGATTAAACCAAACCAGGGTTTAAAAGAAATTACACATTTGTGTAAGACAGACGCGCACTTTAGATGGAACTAAATTACATTATTGCGGTTTGCAAAAATAGAGTGAGTTTTTATTTATGATGACATTTAGAATTACAGCATTCTAACACAAAAGTAGGGTTGGGAAACGCGTTCTGTTCTCAGAAGTGTAAAGAGTACCTGAAACCCATACTTAAGTAAAAGGACAGATAACTTAGTGAAAATGACTCCATTAGAAGTTACAAGTCACCGATTAAAACTCCTCAACATCTAAAAGACATGCCAGTGAAAAACAAGAAACTACTAATATGTTAGGAGACCAATCACATGTATTTTCTAAAATCGAAATACCTATAAAGATCGACACAACAGCCTCTTAAATGTCTACAAACACTCAAGTCACTTAAGGTCAAGTGCTCAAATAGGGCAACCAAAAATTAACCAAAATTAAATAGTGAATGTCTACTTGCACTGGACGTGCTGGTTTCAGTCTCAGAAAACTTTTTTTTTACGAGAAATCACGGACAATTGCGCACAGGTTTGATTCAGTTTACGCCACTTCTTATTTATTTCTATGGTGTCTGCAAAACAGTAATTGACTGTCGCACAACTTTGAACGAGATTTAATGACGGCAAGGCTGTAATGTGATCATTATCACATTATCAAGTTATCAAGGTTATCAAGGCACACGTGATCCAAGTTAGCCGTTACGCTTTCTCCGATGGTAGAGCCACGGACCCTCGTATCTCCCAATAAATAAGACCATCTCTGGCATCACTCGTCATCACAAATGTATTGGACTCGGAGTAAAGAATACATATACTTATTTAAAAAAGTCAAGCAGAGAGTAAAAGTTGCTAATATCTTTAACACTCAGTAAAACTACAAAGTAGCCAAAAAGATACTTAAGTACAGTAACTAACTACAAATACTTTACACCACTATCAGTTCTTACTCAGGATCGGTTCCATTTAAAAAAAAAAAAATTGAATCGGAGGATATTCGGTTATGTTGACGATTCTCTCATGTGCATTCGTCCGCCAATGTGGACGCAACACAGACTAAAATACTCGGACAGTGTTTCCTGCAATACTTATTCATTGGCACTGCAACACCGCTACTGAATCTACAGTGTAAAACAGACCAGTAAAAGTCCGGGAAAACAAATGACTCAGTCCATTTACATTAAAAAACTGTACAACTAGAATAATCAGATTCCAAAACAAATGACTAATAAGCTGAATCCTTTCAGCGAATAAAAAACATAGCCTGGAGCACAACCAGTGTATAGTTCGATTCCAGAATAAATTACTCTTATGGGTCTGTTTGCATCATGAATACTGTTTGCACTAACCCTAACCCATGAATCAAAAACAATTAACTAATTAAATCTGATTCCAGAACGAATGACTCTCTTAAGCCAGCTCCTTCTAATTAACCAAATACATACAGCTTAGTAACTTAGAAATATTAAGAAGAAACTTAGAAATGCGTTACTACATTTTTGTTCAGTCATTGGATTGCATTTATGCACCTGTCTTCTCAGCAAATAAATACAAAGTTCTGTCACGAAACTCTACTTGACGTCCTTAACTCGATCTGCTTGCAATCACATAATTTTCTATAGGGCACAGCTGATTGGTTCCTGCTGCATCAGTGGCTAATGAGCTTGCATGGTCAATCTTCAAATACATGGTCATACATGGTTCATGTAGAAGTGTAGTTTGATGTAACCCTGCACCTTCCCCAGCTCCACCTGTATAGATCTGCTACGGGTAATGCATGTATGTTGTGCAGCATGTTTTACTTACTCACAGCATAATATCAACTATGGGCAGTTATCAAGTCCTGTACTTACTCTGCAGCAGCAAGATATTCCGCCAAGACCAAACATATCAACATTGTCATATCCATTTATATCATGCTAAACACTCAGAGTTGTCATGACAGAACTTACATTTTGGTCTTTTCCTCACACAAAGCTTTAGTAAGGCCTCAGAAATTTTGGAATATAGTTTTTGGACATTTTTATGGTATAACTTTTGTTCTTTTTGGAGCTTTACAAACTCTGGTCACTGTCAATCTTTGTTTAATGGACAAATCATACAGTACAGGTTTGAAATGACATTAATGTTAACTATAGCTTTAAACCGACATGCTCCTTTTCAGCTTTTATTTCCCCGTAGCCTCCCTCCTCTGTGTACTTTCCTCCATTTGGTCTGCCGTTCCCACACTCTGTATAGTGAAGCTGTCAGTAAGTCTTTCTCCCATAAACTCGTTGGGTATAGTGTGAGTATGTGAGGATTTTGTGTGTTCAGTGGACCGTGGCAAACCCTGCACCAGCCATATTTAATCATCAGGGTGTGCCTTACATTTCTCCCAGCCTCCCTCGCTCGCTCGCTCTCCCTCTCCAGGTGTTTTAATGGGATTTGATTTTATATCTGTAGCAGCGGTAGAGACATATTACGGGACCCGTTCTGTATCCATGGCAATCACATGCACACACTGAGGCCATATGTAAAGTTGAAAGAGTGTGCGAGCGTGCACTTGTGTGTGCATGTGCCCTGCTGTTCTCCGTCTCCGTGAAGACAGCGAGGCCCTCTTCTGGCGGCGCGTCAAAGCCTGCTATCACCACGGGAGCCATGGGGTATGTTTACAAGGAAGTGAGTGTAAGCTCTAAAAACATCCAACAGAATCAGATCAGAGCCGGAGAGCGAGTATGTGTGTGTGTTTGTGAACACTGAGCTTGACTTTACCTCCCTCTGATTTCCCTGGTATAATATATCAAAGCTTCCCTTTATGTGTGTCTGTATATTCGTCTTTCTCTTCAGATCGCCATTCGCTTTTACACACCTGCCACCACCGTACTCGCCAAAACATAACCACACAAACTCAGACCCTCATCATAGCGGGAGCACAGATCCACATGTGAGCACACAATTTCGGATATCGGCACATTTGACCAACTCTGCTGGAAACTAAAATGAAATTGCTTTAATGTCATAATGGATTCTCCTGTAAACCATAACTCTCAAAATCATTAACAGGTTTGAGTAGAGACAACTCAAATTAAACAAATGAGTTCAAATTCACTTTTATGAGTATTTAGAAGTTGTTGTTTTTTTTTAATTCACAAAACCGACACATTTTATGTAATCTGAATTGTTTCATTGTTTTGAGTTTTATGAACTTGTTTCTTTTAATTTAGACAAACTTAAATTTAACTGAAACTGGGCTTGGATTTCTATTTCCCAGTATGCTTTGCCATAACACTTGAAAGGAAGAGTAAATTCTATAATTAAGTGTTATATAATGTTTTTGTGTGCAAGGTCAATGTTAAGTGGGAGATTTAGTAGTGTTTAATGTTTTGTTATGCGGGTTTAAAAGAGTTTCTGTTGTTTTTTTGTAGGGCTACCATCATGGACACTAGTGGAGCATGAGCTTAGTTTGAGAACAGATACTTGTTGATGTTTTATATTGTTGTACTCATTCAGTAAAGTGCAATGCTATGCTAATGCTATCAAAGCATTGTGTAACCAATTAGCCAGATAGCATTTATTGAATTAGCTAGTTAAAGCTAGCCAAGTTTCGGCTACTAAAAATATTTACGTTGATATTACACAATAAACTAAGTTAAGTATATGAATGAGCTTACTCAGATATTTCAAGTTAAGACCAATTAAAATGTATGAGTACAAATTCTGCTTGCTTAAACTTTAAATTTCTTAACTTTAAAAAAAAAATTGTAACTGATTACCTCAAATTTTTTAGTTTTGCCAACTTGGTTTACAGTGTAGGAGAGCTAAGAAAATTGTGCTCAGGTTTGCTAAAGTCTAAAAGATCTCTGAACTATGAATATTTCTCATCCAATTTCTCCAAAACCAAATAAATTCCACATTCATTTTTGTAGCTCTATAATCTTACTGTACTTTGAGGCTTTATGATTAATTGGAATAAAACACAATGATCAAATTTAACTAAATATCCTGTGTGTTTCAGAGTGAAAGTTCGATGGTTTAACATTTGCCGCAAATATGCAATTTTATAGTTGTACTGCGAAATTAAAAATATGATATTTTTCTTTAATACAATTTTTTTTTACAGTGAGTTACATATTTTTATTTAGCCATTTTTATTATTGTTATTAATTATTATTATTATTATTATTATTATTATAGGCATAGGCCAAATTGTTCAGCCCTACAAACAAGCACAGCAAATCAGGAGTGTTTTTTTATTGCATTGAAAAAAATGAAATAACAATTTTTAATGAGGGAAAAATCGGTTTGATTTAATTCCTCAAATCCTGGCTGCAGCCCTACAGGACGTCAGCATTTGTCTCTATTTTTATTTCTCCAAGGAATTAGAAGAGAAACATCTTAGAAAATGTTGAAACTTCGATAAAACATAACTGATAATTCCATCATGACTCCTGAGCTATGAAAAACTAATTCTGGGGCATTTCAATTGTGATTATCATTGTTATAATTCTCATTATGTCAATAAATAGCCTATTTATATGGATTCTTCTGTAAAATATTTTTCAAGAGTCTGTGTGTGTCCAAGCATTGAGACCTCCAGTACACCAGCACCAAATGGTGTGGATAGCTGAGGTCATAGGTCATCCAGGAGGACCTAAAGGGCACAAAGAAACAAATGGCAGCTCTAGTGGCAGAGTAAGAATTTGCTTGTAATGAGACCTTCCTCCTCAGATGCTGGATGCTTATAAAATCAGATGTCTGAACTTTGTTCTGCATGGTTTCTTTGAAGTATTTGAAGCATATTTTGCTGAAGCAGGGGGAGAGAAGGATAACTGTAATGCTCAATAAATGTCAAAGCTTTATTCGTCCACATACAAGATGTGCAACCACAAAACTTGCAAAGTGTTATTCAAATCAAATCAATCTTTTTAAAATGTAAATTTGCAAGCATGTTGTTTCTGGGCCTGATAAACAACTATATATTCTAGTCTCACTATTAAAGTCATTGATATTAAAATAAATATTGTTTGAATATGTGCGGTGTACAAAATTTGATTTTATACAAATTATTTCCATTATAATCACCATTACAATTATATAGCATTGATGTTACAAAACAACAGACTTCTATTCATTCTAGTTTTAATGTATCTGAATTTAATTCATACATTTTTCTTGAGATAGATGTTTGAGGAAATTTACCAGAGCTGTACGCTGAACATTTTCTGAATAAAAGAGCAAAATCCAAAACGTGTTGCAATCATCTCTGCTCTCCTTACTTATATTTTCCTGTCCGATCCTGCATCAAATTACCACCAACTGTCTTTCAGTTGTCCATAAAGAAATATTATTTCTGCTGTGTGCTGATTCTCACCGGATATGTGTGTAAAAGCTCATTGATGTGCGTGTTTAAGTAGTGTTCATTCTGAAGAGGTTGTGT
>JARPMJ010004509.1:0-75334 GCA_033366665.1 Phoxinus dragarum
GAACTGCTCCAAGATTCAGCACCCAAGGACGACTTCCTGGAAAACAGCCAGGGAAACCAGGACAGCATATTACAGCCTCCGATAACACCAGAGACCCTCTCACCAGACACGCTATCTCTATCTCCAGCATCTCCACTTCTGGGCTTCTCAGAGAGAATGGAAAAACTGGTGTACGCTGGAACCAAACTATCCCACTCTTTTGCAAGCCCCCAGATATCAACCAAAAAACGGCAGGCCCCACATCCACCAAAGCCTGCAGGCCCCGCTCGCCCTCCCCCTCCTCCTGCAAGAGTTCTTCGGGCTCTGCCACAACGACAGGGCTCACACCCTCCTCCTTCTGCTCGAGGTGAACTAAAAACAACTGATACCAGCTCTCATTGATATGTGCCGGGTCCCCCGCTATGATAACAGTAACTTTCTCAAATGTTTACAGAACAAGCGGGAACCCTGTGTGCCTGTATCTTTCTCTATTGCTGTTCGATTACATGATAGAAAGTCTAAGGCCTTCAAATGCCGTATAGCAAACCCATCTAATCTGGTGCCTATTACACGCCAAACTAAGACTGCTGTGGGGACAAAAAGTAAGACTGTTAAGTTAGCACTCTTAAACATCTGCTCACTTAAAAACAAATCACTTCTAGTCAATGACCTAATAACCACATACAACCTGGATTTTATGTTTCTAAATGAAACTGTCCTCAATGAAACATCCCCTCCTAACTTTACTTTTATGAGTGTCTGCAGAGCGGGTAGGAGAGGTGGGGGAGTAGCTGCTCTTTTTAAAGATGTCTATATATGTAAGCAAATATCATTTGGTAATTACCCGTCTTTCGAATATCTGGGTATTGTGTTAAAAGGTGCTCCACGCATTTTAATTATCAATGTTTACAGGCCTCCAAATACTTCAGCCTTTGCTGAGGACTTTACAGAACTGTTATCAACCATTTCCTCAGAGTTTGACTGTTTTGCTATTGCCGGAGATTTCAACATTCACATAGATAATGCAGAAAACAATATGGCAAAAGAAATCAAAACTGTTTTAAAAACTTTTGATCTGACTCAGCATGTACATGGGACCGACACACAATCGTGGACACACTCTAGATTTACTTATCAGTAAGGGTCTAAACATTTCATCGATTGTTATTTAGGATGTAGCACTGTCTGATCATTTCTGTATTTTCTTTGATATATTGATCTCTCCTGCCATTGAAGCTAGATCTGTGTCTGTCAAGAAGAGATGCTTAAATGAGAACACTAGTGTACTATTTATGAAGGCTATATCTTCAACACCAAGCATTTCTGCTGACTCTGTTGATTTTCTCCTTGATTCTTTTAACTCAAAAGTTAAAAGTGTAATTGATGATATTGCTCCTGTGAAAGTCAGGAAGAGTGGTAGACAAAAGGCACCCTGGAGAAACTCAACAGCAGTGCAAAATAGGAAAAGACAATGCAGAAAAGCAGAGCGCATGTGGCGGAAGACAAATCTTGTAGTCCATTATAACATCTACAAAGACACCATCCATGCTTTCAATATGGAACTAGGCTAAGCTAGACAGACTTTCTTCTCAAATATTATAAACAGCAACTTAAACACACACGCACTCTTTTTGCTACTGTTGAGAGATTAACAAACCCCCCGAGCCAGATTCCCAGTGAAATGCTCTCAGACAGCAAGTGCAGTGAGTTTGCTTCTTTCTTCTCTGAGAAAATCAATAATATCAGAAAGGTGATCAGCACATCCTTGAGTTGCACTGGGGTCAGACAGATCAGACCACAACCTGAAAAAGTAGTTACTATGTCTGATTTCAAAGAAATTGATGGCAAAATTTTGGAAGAAACCGTACAGCACCTTAAAACATCAACCTGCGCCCTGGACGCTCTTCCCACATCTTTCTTCAAAAGTGTGTTAAACAGCTTAGAAGCAGATCTACTAGAAGTGGTAAATGCCTCACTTCTCTCTGGAAGTTTTCCAAACTCACTGAAAACTGCAGTTGTCAAACTCCTCCTGAAAAAGAGCAATCTGGATAAGACCATATTAAGCAATTATAGACCGATCTCAAATCTTCCTTTCATTGGCAAGATCATTGAAAAAGTTGTTTTCAATCAGCTGAACAAATTCTTAAGCTCGAATGGATACTTTGACAATTTTCAATCTGGTTTCCGATCGCATCACAGCACAGAGACAGCGCTCATAAAGATAATTAACGATATTCGCTTAAATACTGATACAGGCAAATTATCAGTGTTGGTACTGCTCGACCTCAGTGCTGCTTTTGACACTGTTGATCACAACATACTTCTTGACAGGCTGGAAAACTGGGTGGGGCTTTCTGGGATAGTCCTAAAATGGTTCAGGTCATACTTAGAAGAGAGAGGTTACTATGTGAGTATAGGAGACCATAAGTCTGAGTGGACATCCATGACATGCGGAGTCCCTCAAGGCTCAATACTCGGGCCACTCCTATTCAACCTGTACATGCTTCCAATGAGCCAAATAATGAGAAAGTACCAAATCTCTTACCACAGCTATGCAGACGACACACAGATCTACTTAGCCCTATCGCCAAACGATTACAGCCCCATTGACTCCCTGTTCCAATGCATTGATGAAGTAAACAGCTGGATGTGCCAAAACTTTCTTCAGTTAAACAAAGACAAAACTGAAGTCATTGCGTTTGGAAACAAAGATGAAGTTCTCAAGGTGAATGCATACCTTCACTCTAGAGGTCAAACAACTAAACATCAAGTCAGGAATCTTGGTGTGTCTCTAGAGTCAGACCTTAGCTTCAGTAGTCATGTCAAATCAATAACTAAATCAGCATATTATCATCTGAAAAATATTGCAAGAATTAGAGGCTTTGTTTCCAGTCAGGACTTAGAAAAACTTGTGCATGCTTTCATCACCAGCAGGGTGGATTATTGTAATGGACTCCTCACTGGCCTTCCCAAAAAGACCATAAGACAGTTGCAGCTCGTACAGAACGCTGCCGCCAGGATCCTGAGCAGAACCAGAAAATATGAACATATCACACCAGTCCTCAGGTCTTTACACTGGCTCCCAGTCACATTTAGGATTGATTTTAAAGTATTATTACTGGTATATAAATCATTTAATGGCCTAGGACCTAAATACATTGGCAGATATGCTCACTGAATATAAACCCAACAGATCACTCAGATCATTAGGATAACATCAGCTAGAAATACCAAGGGTTCACTCAAAGCAAGGAGAGTCCGCTTTTAGCCATTATGCTAGCCGCAGCTGGAACCAGCTTCCAGAAGAGATCAGGTGCGCTCCTACAGTAGCCACATTCAAATCCAGACTCAAAACACATCTGTTTAGCTTTGCATTTACTGAATGAGCACTGTGCCACTGTTCGTCCGACTGTTTGCACTGTATTTTATTAATTTTTTTATTTTTAAACTGTTTTAATTATTCTCATTTCTTTTGATTATTTTAATTTCTTCTATGTAAAGCACTTTGAATTACCATTGTGTATGAAATGTGCTATATAAATAAACTTGCCTTGCCTTGCGCGAGAGAGACCGAGTGTGTCTGCGTGCGATAGTGTGCTAGAGAGACCGAGTGTGTCTGCGTGCGATAGTGCGCGAGAGAGACCGAGTGTGTCTGCGTGCGATAGTGCGCGAGAGAGACCGAGTGTGTCTGCGTGCGATAGTGTGCTAGAGAGACCGAGTGTGTCTGCGTGCGATAGTGCGCGAGAGAGACCGAGTGTGTCTGCGTGCGATAGTGTGCTAGAGAGACCGAGTGTGTCTGTTTGCGATAGTGTGCTAGAGAGACCGAGTGTGTCTGTGTGTGAGCGATAGTGTGCTAGAGAGACTGAGTGTGTCTGCGCGCGATAGTGTGCTAGAGAGACCGAGTGTGTCTGCGTGCGATAGTGTGCTAGAGAGACCGAGTGTGTCTGTGTACGATAGTGTGCGAGAGAGACCGAGTGTGTCTGTGTGCGACAGTGTGCTAGAGAGACCGAGTGTGTCTGTGTGCGATAGTGTGCGAGAGAGACCGAGTGTGTCTGCGAGCGATAGTGTGCGAGAGAGACCGAGTGTGTCTGTGTGCGATAGTGTGCGAGAGAGACCGAGTGTGTCTGCGAGCGACAGTGTGCTAGAGAGACCGAGTGTGTCTGCGTGCGATAGTGTGCGAGAGAGACCGAGTGTGTCTGTGTGCGATAGTGTGCTAGAGAGACCGAGTGTGTCTGCGTGCGATAGTGTGCGAGAGAGACCGAGTGTGTCTGTGTGCGATAGTGTGCTAGAGAGACCGAGTGTGTCTGCGTACGATAGTGTGCGAGAGAGACCGAGTGTGTCTGTGTACGATAGTGTGCTAGAGAGACCGAGTGTGTCTGCGTGCGATAGTGTGCGAGAGAGACCGAGTGTGTCTGCGTGCGATAGTGTGCTAGAGAGACCGAGTGTGTCTGTGTGCGATAGTGTGCGAGAGAGACCGAGTGTGTCTGTGTACGATAGTGTGCGAGAGAGACCGAGTGTGTCTGTGTGCGATAGTGTGCGAGAGAGACCGAGTGTGTCTGTGTACGATAGTGTGCAAGAGAGACCGAGTGTGTCTGTGAGCGATAGTGTGCGAGAGAGACCGAGTGTGTCTGTGTGCGACAGTGTGCTAGAGAGACCGAGTGTGTCTGCGTGCGATAGTGTGCTAGAGAGACCGAGTGTGTCTGCGTGCGATAGTGTGCTAGAGAGACCGAGTGTGTCTGCGTGCGACAGTGTGCGAGAGAGACCGAGTGTGTCTGCGTGCGATAGTGTGCTAGAGAGACCGAGTGTGTCTGTGTGCGATAGTGTGCTAGAGAGACCGAGTGTGTCTGTGTACGATAGTGTGCTAGAGAGACCGAGTGTGTCTGTGTGCGACAGTGTGCTAGAGAGACCGAGTGTGTCTGTGTGTGATAGTGTGCTAGAGAGACCGAGTGTGTCTGCGTGCGACAGTGTGCGAGAGAGACCGAGTGTGTCTGCGTGCGATCGATAGTTGTGCGAGAGAGACCGAGTGTGTCTGCGATCGATAGTGTGCGAGAGAGACCGAGTGTGTCTGTGTGTGAGCGATAGTGCGCGAGAGAGACTGAGTGTGTCTGTGTACGATAGTGTGCGAGAGAGACCGAGTGTGTCTGCGTGCGAGTGTGCGAGAGAGACCGAGTGTGTCTGCGTGCGATAGTGTGCTAGAGAGACCGAGGTGTGTCTGTGTGCGAGCGATAGTGTGCGAGAGAGACCGAGTGTGTCTGCGTGCGATAGTGTGCGAGAGAGACCGAGTGTGTCTGCACGCGAGCGATAGTGTGCGAGAGAGACCGAGTGTGTCTGCGTGCGATAGTGTGCTAGAGAGACCGAGTGTGTCTGCGTGCGATCGATAGTGTGCGAGAGAGACCGAGTGTGTCTGCGTGCGATAGTGTGCGAGAGAGACCGAGTGTGTCTGCGTGCGATAGTGTGCTAGAGAGACCGAGTGTGTCTGCGTGCGATAGTGTGCTAGAGAGACCGAGTGTGTCTGCGTGCGATAGTGTGCTAGAGAGACCGAGTGTGTCTGCGTGCGATAGTGTGCTAGAGAGACCGAGTGTGTCTGCGTGCGATAGTGAGCGAGAGAGACCGAGTGTGTCTGCGTGCGATAGTGTGCGAGAGAGACCGAGTGTCTGTGTGCGAGCGATAGTGTGCGAGAGAGACCGAGTGTGTCTGCGTGCGATCGATAGTGTGCGAGAGAGACCGAGTGTGTCTGCGATCGATAGTGTGCTAGAGAGACCGAGTGTGTCTGCGATCGATAGTGTGCGAGAGAGGACCGAGTGTGTCTGCGTGCGATAGTGTGCTAGAGAGACCGAGTGTGTCTGCGTGCGATCGATAGTGTGCGAGAGAGACCGAGTGTGTCTGCGATCGATAGTGTGCTAGAGAGACCGAGTGTGTCTGCGTGCGATCGATAGTGTGCGAGAGAGACCGAGTGTGTCTGCGAGCGATAGTGTGCGAGAGAGACCGAGTGTGTCTGCGTGCGATCGATAGTGTGCTAGAGAGACCGAGTGTGTCTGCGTGCGATCGATAGTGTGCGAGAGAGGACCGAGTGTGTCTGCGTGCGATCGATAGTGTGCGAGAGAGACAGAGTGTGTCTGCGATCGATAGTGTGCGAGAGAGACCGAGTGTGTCTGCCTGTGAGCGATAGTGTGCGAGAGAGACCGAGTGTGTCTGCGATCGATAGTGTGCGAGAGAGACCGAGTGTGTCTGCGTGCGATCGATAGTGTGCGAGAGAGACCGAGTGTGTCTGCGATCGATAGTGTGCGAGAGAGACCGAGTGTGTCTGTGTGCGATCGACAGTGTGCGAGAGAGACCGAGTGTGTCTGCGTGCGATCGATAGTGAGCGAGAGAGACCGAGTGTGTCTGTGTGCGATCGATAGTGAGCGAGAGAGACCGAGTGTGTCTGCGCGCGAGCGATAGTGAGCGAGAGAGACCGAGTGTGTCTGTGTGCGATCGATAGTGAGCGAGAGAGGACCGAGTGTGTCTGTGTGCGATCGATAGTGAGCGAGAGAGACCGAGTGTGTCTGTGTGCGATCGACAGTGTGCGAGAGAGACCGAGTGTGTCTGCGTGCGATAGTGAGCGAGAGAGACCGAGTGTGTCTGTGTGCGATAGTGAGCGAGAGAGACCGAGTGTGTCTGCGTGTGAGCGATAGTGTGCGAGAGAGACCGAGTGTGTCTGCGTGCGATAGTGAGCGAGAGAGACCGAGTGTGTCTGCGTGCGATAGTGAGCGAGAGAGACCGAGTGTGTCTGCGTGCGATAGTGAGCGAGAGAGACCGAGTGTGTCTGCCTGCGATAGTGAGCGAGAGAGACCGAGTGTGTCTGCGTGCGATAGTGAGCGAGAGAGACCGAGTGTGTCTGCGTGCGATAGTGTGCGAGAGAGACCGAGTGTGTCTGCGTGCGATAGTGTGCGAGAGATAGTGTGCGAGAGAGACCGAGTGTGTCTGCGTGCGATAGTGAGCGAGAGAGACCGAGTGTGTCTGCGTGCGACAGTGTGCTAGAGAGACCGAGTGTGTCTGCGTGTGAGCGATAGTGAGAGAGAGAGACCGAGTGTGTCTGCGTGTGAGCGATAGTGAGAGAGACCGAGTGTGTCTGCGCTGCGAGCGATAGTGTGCTAGAGAGACCGAGTGTGTCTGCGTGCGATCGATAGTGTGCGAGAGAGACCGAGTGTGTCTGCGCGCGATCGACAGTGTGCGAGAGAGACCGAGTGTGTCTGCGCGCGATCGACAGTGTGCGAGAGAGACCGAGTGTGTCTGCCTGTGAGCGATAGTGAGAGAGAGAGACCGAGTGTGTCTGCCCGCGAGCGATAGTGTGCGAGAGAGACCGAGTGTGTCTGCCTGTGAGCGATAGTGTGCGAGAGAGACCGAGTGTGTCTGCGTGCGATAGTGTGCGAGAGAGACCGAGTGTGTCTGCGTGCGAGCGATAGTGTGCTAGAGAGACCGAGTGTGTCTGCGTGCGATAGTGTGCTAGAGAGACCGAGTGTGTCTGCCTGTGAGCGATAGTGAGAGAGACCGAGTGTGTCTGCGCGGCGAGCGATAGTGAGCGAGAGAGACCGAGTGTGTCTGTGTGCGATCGACAGTGTGCGAGAGAGACCGAGTGTGTCTGCCTGTGAGCGATAGTGAGAGAGACCGAGTGTGTCTGCGCGGCGAGCGATAGTGAGCGAGAGAGACCGAGTGTGTCTGTGTGCGATCGACAGTGTGCGAGAGAGACCGAGTGTGTCTGCGTGGTGAGCGATAGTGTGCGAGAGAGACCGAGTGTGTCTGCGATCGACAGTGTGCGAGAGAGACCGAGTGTGTCTGCGTGTGAGCGATAGTGTGCGAGAGAGACCGAGTGTGTCTGCGATCGATAGTGTGCGAGAGAGACCGAGTGTGTCTGCGCGGCGATCGACAGTGTGCGAGAGAGACCGAGTGTGTCTGCCTGTGAGCGATAGTGAGAGAGACCGAGTGTGTCTGCGTGCGAGCGATAGTGAGCGAGAGAGACCGAGTGTGTCTGTGTGCGATCGACAGTGTGCGAGAGAGACCGAGTGTGTCTGCGATCGACAGTGTGCGAGAGAGACCGAGTGTGTCTGCGCGCGAGCGATAGTGAGCGAGAGAGACCGAGTGTGTCTGCGTGCGATAGTGTGCGAGAGAGACCGAGTGTGGTCTGCGCCGCGAGCGATAGTGAGCGAGAGAGACCGAGTGTGTCTGCGTGCGATAGTGTGCGAGAGAGACCGAGTGTGTCTGCGTGCGATAGTGTGCTAGAGAGACCGAGTGTGTCTGCGTGCGATAGTGTGCTAGAGAGACCGAGTGTGTCTGCGTGCGATCGATAGTGTGCGAGAGAGACCGAGTGTGTCTGCGATCGATAGTGAGCGAGAGAGACCGAGTGTGTCTGCGTGCGATCGACAGTGTGCGAGAGAGACCGAGTGTGTCTGCGTGCGATCGACAGTGTGCGAGAGAGACCGAGTGTGTCTGCGTGCGATCGATAGTGTGCGAGAGAGACCGAGTGTGTCTGCGTGCGATCGATAGTGTGCGAGAGAGACCGAGTGTGTCTGCGTGCGATCGATAGTGTGCGAGAGAGACCGAGTGTGTCTGCGTGCGATCGATAGTGTGCGAGAGAGACCGAGTGTGTCTGCGTGCGATCGATAGTGTGCGAGAGAGACCGAGTGTGTCTGCGTGCGATCGATAGTGTGCGAGAGAGACCGAGTGTGTCTGCGTGCGATCGATAGTGTGCGAGAGAGACCGAGTGTGTCTGCGTGCGATCGATAGTGTGCGAGAGAGACCGAGTGTGTTCTGCGTGCGATAG
The DNA here is from genome assembly GCA_033366665.1 of Phoxinus dragarum. Lineage (NCBI taxonomy): Eukaryota > Metazoa > Chordata > Actinopteri > Cypriniformes > Leuciscidae > Phoxinus > Phoxinus dragarum. The sequence continues at coordinate 8,780 of JARPMJ010004509.1, forward strand.
TGTGCGAGAGAGACCGAGTGTGAATGCGTGCGATCGATAGTGTGCGAGAGAGACCGAGTGTGTCTGCGTGCGATAGTGTGCGAGAGAGACAGAGTGTGTCTGCGCGCGATCGACAGTGTGCGAGAGAGACCGAGTGTGTCTGCCTGTGAGCGATAGTGAGAGAGAGAGACCGAGTGTGTCTGCCCGCGAGCGATAGTGTGCGAGAGAGACCGAGTGTGTCTGCGTGCGATAGTGTGCTAGAGAGACCGAGTGTGTCTGCCTGTGAGCGATAGTGAGAGAGACCGAGTGTGTCTGCGCGCGAGCGATAGTGAGCGAGAGAGACCGAGTGTGTCTGTGTGCGATCGACAGTGTGCGAGAGAGACCGAGTGTGTCTGCCTGTGAGCGATAGTGAGAGAGACCGAGTGTGTCTGCGCGCGAGCGATAGTGAGCGAGAGAGACCGAGTGTGTCTGTGTGTGAGCGATAGTGTGCGAGAGAGACCGAGTGTGTCTGCGATCGATAGTGTGCGAGAGAGACCGAGTGTGTCTGCGTGTGAGCGATAGTGTGCGAGAGAGACCGAGTGTGTCTGCGATCGATAGTGTGCGAGAGAGACCGAGTGTGTCTGCGCGCGATCGACAGTGTGCGAGAGAGACCGAGTGTGTCTGCCTGTGAGCGATAGTGAGAGAGACCGAGTGTGTCTGCGTGCGAGCGATAGTGAGCGAGAGAGACCGAGTGTGTCTGTGTGCGATCGACAGTGTGCGAGAGAGACCGAGTGTGTCTGCGATCGACAGTGTGCGAGAGAGACCGAGTGTGTCTGTGTGCGATAGTGTGCGAGAGGAGACCGAGTGTGTCTGCGCGCTGCGAGCGATAGTGAGCGAGAGAGACCGAGTGTGTCTGCGTGCGATAGTGTGCTAGAGAGACCGAGTGTGTCTGCGTGCGATAGTGTGCTAGAGAGACCGAGTGTGTCTGCGTGCGATCGATAGTGTGCGAGAGAGACCGAGTGTGTCTGCGATCGATAGTGAGCGAGAGAGACCGAGTGTGTCTGCGTGCGATCGACAGTGTGCGAGAGAGACCGAGTGTGTCTGCGTGCGATCGACAGTGTGCGAGAGAGACCGAGTGTGTCTGCGTGCGATCGATAGTGTGCGAGAGAGACCGAGTGTGTCTGCGTGCGATCGATAGTGTGCGAGAGAGACCGAGTGTGTCTGCGTGCGATCGATAGTGTGCGAGAGAGACCGAGTGTGTCTGCGTGCGATCGATAGTGTGCGAGAGAGACCGAGTGTGTCTGCGTGCGATAGTGTGCGAGAGAGACCGAGTGTGAATGCGTGCGATCGATAGTGTGCGAGAGAGACCGAGTGTGTCTGCGTGCGATAGTGTGCGAGAGAGACAGAGTGTGTCTGCGATCGACAGTGTGCGAGAGAGACCGAGTGTGTCTGCGTGCGATAGTGTGCGAGAGAGGACCGAGTGTGAATGCGTGCGATCGATAGTGTGCGAGAGAGACCGAGTGTGTCTGCGTGCGATAGTGTGCGAGAGAGACCGAGTGTGTCTGTGTGCGATCGACAGTGTGCGAGAGAGGACCGAGTGTGTCTGCGTGCGATAGTGTGCTAGAGAGACCGAGTGTGTCTGCGTGCGATAGTGTGCTAGAGAGACCGAGTGTGTCTGTGTGCGATCGACAGTGTGCGAGAGAGACCGAGTGTGTCTGCGTGCGATCGACAGTGTGCGAGAGAGACCGAGTGTGTCTGCGTGCGATCGACAGTGTGCGAGAGAGACCGAGTGTGTCTGCGTGCGATCGATAGTGTGCGAGAGAGACCGAGTGTGTCTGCGTGCGATCGATAGTGTGCGAGAGAGACCGAGTGTGTCTGTGTGCGATCGACAGTGTGCGAGAGAGACCGAGTGTGTCTGCGTGCGATCGACAGTGTGCGAGAGAGACCGAGTGTGTCTGCGTGCGATCGACAGTGTGCGAGAGAGACCGAGTGTGTCTGCGTGCGATCGATAGTGTGCGAGAGAGACCGAGTGTGTCTGCGTGCGATCGACAGTGTGCGAGAGAGACCGAGTGTGTCTGTGTGCGATCGATAGTGTGCTAGAGAGACCGAGTGTGTCTGCGTGCGATCGATAGTGTGCGAGAGAGACCGAGTGTGTCTGTGTGCGATCGATAGTGTGCGAGGAGAGACCGAGTGTGTCTGCGTGCGATCGACAGTGTGCGAGAGAGACCGAGTGTGTCTGTGTGCGATCGATAGTGTGCTAGAGAGACCGAGTGTGTCTGCGTGCGATCGATAGTGTGCGAGAGAGACCGAGTGTGTCTGCGTGCGATCGATAGTGTGCGAGAGAGACCGAGTGTGTCTGTGTGCGATCGATAGTGAGCGAGAGAGGACCGAGTGTGTCTGCGTGCGATCGACAGTGTGCGAGAGAGACCGAGTGTGTCTGCGTGGCGATCGACAGTGTGCGAGAGAGACCGAGTGTGTCTGCGTGCGATCGACAGTGTGCGAGAGAGACCGAGTGTGTCTGCGTGCGATCGATAGTGTGCGAGAGAGACCGAGTGTGTCTGCGTGCGATCGACAGTGTGCAAGAGAGACCGAGTGTGTCTGCGTGCGATAGTGTGCGAGAGAGACCGAGTGTGTCTGCGTGCGATCGATAGTGTGCGAGAGAGACCGAGTGTGTCTGCGTGCGATAGTGTGCGAGAGGAGACCGAGTGTGTCTGCGTGCGATAGTGTGCTAGAGAGACCGAGTGTGTCTGCGTGCGATCGATAGTGTGCGAGAGAGACCGAGTGTGTCTGCGTGCGATAGTGTGCGAGAGAGGCCGAGTGTGTCTGCGTGCGATAGTGTGCGAGAGAGACCGAGTGTGTCTGTGTGCGATAGTGTGCTAGAGAGACCGAGTGTGTCTGCGTGCGATAGTGTGCTAGAGAGACCGAGTGGTCTGCGTGCGATAGTGTGCGAGAGAGACCGAGTGTGTCTGCGTGCGATCGATAGTGTGCGAGAGAGACCGAGTGTGTCTGCGTGCGATCGATAGTGTGCGAGAGAGACCGAGTGTGTCTGCGTGCGATCGATAGTGAGCGAGAGAGACCGAGTGTGTCTGCGTGCGATAGTGTGCGAGAGAGACCGAGTGTGTCTGCGTGCGATCGATAGTGTGCGAGAGAGACCGAGTGTGTCTGTGTGCGATCGATAGTGTGCGAGAGAGACCGAGTGTGTCTGCGTGCGATCGATAGTGTGCGAGAGAGACCGAGTGTGTCTGTGTGCGATCGATAGTGTGCGAGAGAGACCGAGTGTGTCTGTGTGCGATCGATAGTGTGCGAGAGAGACCGAGTGTGTCTGCGTGCGATCGATAGTGTGCGAGAGAGACCGAGTGTGTCTGTGTGCGATCGATAGTGTGCGAGAGAGACCGAGTGTGTCTGCGTGCGATCGATAGTGTGCGAGAGAGACCGAGTGTGTCTGAGTGCGATCGATAGTGTGCGAGAGAGACCGAGTGTGTCTGCGTGCGATCGATAGTGTGCGAGAGAGACCGAGTGTGTCTGCGTGCGATCGATAGTGTGCGAGAGAGACCGAGTGTGTCTGCGTGCGATCGATAGTGTGCGAGAGAGACCGAGTGTGTCTGTGTGCGATCGATAGTGTGCGAGAGAGACCGAGTGTGTCTGTGTGCGATCGATAGTGTGCGAGAGAGACCGAGTGTGTCTGCGTGCGATCGATAGTGTGCGAGAGAGACCGAGTGTGTCTGCGTGCGATCGATAGTGTGCGAGAGAGACCGAGTGTGTCTGTGTGCGATCGACAGTGTGCGAGAGAGACCGAGTGTGTCTGCGTGCGATCGACAGTGTGCGAGAGAGACCGAGTGTGTCTGCGTGCGATCGACAGTGTGCGAGAGAGACCGAGTGTGTCTGCGTGCGATCGATAGTGTGCGAGAGAGACCGAGTGTGTCTGCGGTGCGATCGACAGTGTGCGAGAGAGACCGAGTGTGTCTGTGTGCGATCGATAGTGTGCTAGAGAGACCGAGTGTGTCTGCGTGCGATCGATAGTGTGCGAGAGAGACCGAGTGTGTCTGTGTGCGATCGATAGTGTGCTAGAGAGACCGAGTGTGTCTGCGTGCGATCGACAGTGTGCGAGAGAGACCGAGTGTGTCTGCGTGCGATCGACAGTGTGCGAGAGAGACCGAGTGTGTCTGCGTGCGATCGATAGTGTGCGAGAGAGACCGAGTGTGTCTGTGTGCGATCGATAGTGAGCGAGAGAGACCGAGTGTGTCTGCGTGCGATCGACAGTGTGCGAGAGAGACCGAGTGTGTCTGCGTGGCGATCGACAGTGTGCGAGAGAGACCGAGTGTGTCTGCGTGCGATCGACAGTGTGCGAGAGAGACCGAGTGTGTCTGCGTGCGATCGATAGTGTGCGAGAGAGACCGAGTGTGTCTGCGTGCGATCGACAGTGTGCAAGAGAGACCGAGTGTGTCTGCGTGCGATAGTGTGCGAGAGAGACCGAGTGTGTCTGCGTGCGATCGATAGTGTGCGAGAGAGACCGAGTGTGTCTGCGTGCGATAGTGTGCGAGAGAGACCGAGTGTGTCTGCGTGCGATAGTGTGCTAGAGAGACCGAGTGTGTCTGCGTGCGATCGATAGTGTGCGAGAGAGACCGAGTGTGTCTGCGTGCGATAGTGTGCGAGAGAGGCCGAGTGTGTCTGCGTGCGATAGTGTGCGAGAGAGACCGAGTGTGTCTGTGTGCGATAGTGTGCTAGAGAGACCGAGTGTGTCTGCGTGCGATAGTGTGCTAGAGAGACCGAGTGTGTCTGCGTGCGATAGTGTGCGAGAGAGACCGAGTGTGTCTGCGTGCGATCGTTAGTGTGCGAGAGAGACCGAGTGTGTCTGCGTGCGATCGATAGTGTGCGAGAGAGACCGAGTGTGTCTGCGTGCGATCGATAGTGAGCGAGAGAGACCGAGTGTGTCTGCGTGCGATAGTGTGCGAGAGAGACCGAGTGTGTCTGCGTGCGATCGATAGTGTGCGAGAGAGACCGAGTGTGTCTGCGCGCGAGCGATAGTGAGAGAGAGAGACCGAGTGTGTCTGTGTGCGATAGTGTGCGAGAGAGACCGAGTGTGTCTGCGTGCGATCGGATAGTGTGCGAGAGAGACCGAGTGTGTCCTGCGTGCGATCGATAGTGTGCGAGAGAGACCGAGTGTGTCTGCGTGCGATAGTGTGCGAGAGAGACCGAGTGTGTCTGCGTGCGATAGTGTGCTAGAGAGACCGAGTGTGTCTGCGTGCGATCGATAGTGTGCGAGAGAGACCGAGTGTGTCTGCGTGCGATAGTGTGCGAGAGAGGCCGAGTGTGTCTGCGTGCGATAGTGTGCGAGAGAGACCGAGTGTGTCTGTGTGCGATAGTGTGCTAGAGAGACCGAGTGTGTCTGCGTGCGATAGTGTGCTAGAGAGACCGAGTGTGTCTGCGTGCGATAGTGTGCGAGAGAGACCGAGTGTGTCTGCGTGCGATCGTTAGTGTGCGAGAGAGACCGAGTGTGTCTGCGTGCGATCGATAGTGTGCGAGAGAGACCGAGTGTGTCTGCGTGCGATCGATAGTGAGCGAGAGAGACCGAGTGTGTCTGCGTGCGATAGTGTGCGAGAGAGACCGAGTGTGTCTGCGTGCGATCGATAGTGTGCGAGAGAGACCGAGTGTGTCTGCGTGCGATCGATAGTGTGCGAGAGAGACCGAGAGTGTGTCTGCGTGCGATCGATAGTGAGCGAGAGAGGACCGAGTGTGTCTGCGTGCGATAGTGTGCGAGAGAGACCGAGTGTGTCTGTGTGCGATCGATAGTGTGCGAGAGAGACCGAGTGTGTCTGTGTGCGATCGATAGTGTGCGAGAGAGACCGAGTGTGTCTGTGTGCGATCGATAGTGTGCGAGAGAGACCGAGTGTGTCTGCGTGCGATCGATAGTGTGCGAGAGAGACCGAGTGTGTCTGTGTGCGATCGATAGTGTGCGAGAGAGACCGAGTGTGTCTGTGTGCGATCGATAGTGTGCGAGAGAGACCGAGTGTGTCTGCGTGCGATCGATAGTGTGCTAGAGAGACCGAGTGTGTCTGCGTGCGATCGATAGTGTGCGAGAGAGACCGAGTGTGTCTGTGTGCGATCGATAGTGTGCGAGAGAGACCGAGTGTGTCTGCGTGCGATCGATAGTGTGCGAGAGAGACCGAGTGTGTCTGCGATCGACAGTGTGCGAGAGAGACCGAGTGTGTCTGCGTGCGATCGATAGTGTGCGAGAGAGACCGAGTGTGTCTGCGTGCGATCGATAGTGTGCGAGAGAGACTGAGTGTGTCTGCGTGCGATCGATAGTGTGCGAGAGAGACCGAGTGTGTCTGCGTGCGATCGATAGTGTGCGAGAGAGACCGAGTGTGTCTGCGTGCGATCGATAGTGTGCTAGAGAGACCGAGTGTGTCTGCGTGCGATCGATAGTGTGCGAGAGAGACCGAGTGTGTCTGCCTGTGAGCGATAGTGAGAGAGAGAGACCGAGTGTGTCTGCGAGCGATAGTGTGCGAGAGAGACCGAGTGTGTCTGCGAGCGATAGTGTGCGAGAGAGACCGAGTGTGTCTGCGTGCGATCGATAGTGTGCGAGAGAGACCGAGTGTGTCTGCGTGCGATCGATAGTGTGCGAGAGAGACCGAGTGTGTCTGCGATCGATAGTGTGCGAGAGAGACCGAGTGTGTCTGCGATCGATAGTGTGCGAGAGAGACCGAGTGTGTCTGCGTGTGAGCGATAGTGTGCTAGAGAGACCGAGTGTGTCTGCGTGCGATCGATAGTGTGCGAGAGAGACCGAGTGTGTCTGCGATCGATAGTGAGCGAGAGAGACCGAGTGTGTCTGCGTGCGATAGTGTGCGAGAGAGACCGAGTGTGTCTGCGATCGATAGTGTGCGAGAGAGACCGAGTGTGTCTGCGTGTGAGCGATAGTGTGCTAGAGAGACCGAGTGTGTCTGCGTGCGATCGATAGTGTGCGAGAGAGACCGAGTGTGTCTGCGATCGATAGTGTGCGAGAGAGACCGAGTGTGTCTGCCTGTGAGCGATAGTGTGCGAGAGAGACCGAGTGTGTCTGCGATCGATAGTGTGCGAGAGAGACCGAGTGTGTCTGCGTGCGATAGTGTGCGAGAGAGACCGAGTGTGTCTGCGATCGATAGTGTGCGAGAGAGACCGAGTGTGTCTGCGTGTGAGCGATAGTGTGCTAGAGAGACCGAGTGTGTCTGCGTGCGATCGATAGTGTGCGAGAGAGACCGAGTGTGTCTGCGATCGATAGTGTGCGAGAGAGACCGAGTGTGTCTGCGTGTGAGCGATAGTGTGCTAGAGAGACCGAGTGTGTCTGCGTGCGATCGATAGTGTGCGAGAGAGACCGAGTGTGTCTGCGATCGATAGTGTGCGAGAGAGACCGAGTGTGTCTGCGTGCGATCGATAGTGTGCGAGAGAGACCGAGTGTGTCTGCGATCGATAGTGTGCGAGAGAGACCGAGTGTGTCTGCGATCGATAGTGTGCGAGAGAGACCGCAGTGTGTCTGCGTGCGATAGTGTGCGAGAGAGACCGAGTGTGTCTGCGTGCGATAGTGTGCTAGAGAGACCGAGTGTGTCTGCGTGCGATAGTGTGCGAGAGAGACCGAGTGTGTCTGCGTGCGATCGATAGTGTGCTAGAGAGACCGAGTGTGTCTGCGTGCGATCGATAGTGTGCTAGAGAGACCGAGTGTGTCTGCGTGCGATAGTGTGCGAGAGAGACCGAGTGTGTCTGCGTGCGATAGTGTGCTAGAGAGACCGAGTGTGTCTGCGTGCGATCGATAGTGTGCGAGAGAGACCGAGTGTGTCTGCGATCGATAGTGTGCGAGAGAGACCGAGTGTGTCTGCGTGTGTGAGCGATAGTGTGCGAGAGAGACCGAGTGTGTCTGCGATCGATAGTGTGCGAGAGAGACCGAGTGTGTCTGCGTGCGATCGATAGTGTGCGAGAGAGACCGAGTGTGTCTGCGATCGATAGTGTGCGAGAGAGACCGAGTGTGTCTGCGATCGATAGTGTGCGAGAGAGACCGAGTGTGTCTGCGATCGATCGACAGTGTGCGAGAGAGACCGAGTGTGTCTGCGATCGATAGTGTGCGAGAGAGACCGAGTGTGTCTGCGTGCGATCGATAGTGAGCGAGAGAGACCGAGTGTGTCTGTGTGCGATCGATAGTGAGCGAGAGAGACCGAGTGTGTCTGCGCGCGAGCGATAGTGAGCGAGAGAGACCGAGTGTGTCTGCGTGCGATAGTGAGCGAGAGAGACCGAGTGTGTCTGCCCCGCGAGCGATAGTGTGCGAGAGAGACCGAGTGTGTCTGCGCGCGATCGACAGTGTGCTAGAGAGACCGAGTGTGTCTGCGCGCGATAGTGAGCGAGAGAGACCGAGTGTGTCTGCCTGTGAGCGATAGTGTGCTAGAGAGACCGAGTGCGTCTGCGTGCGATAGTGTGCTAGAGAGACCGAGTGTGTCTGCGCGCGATCGACAGTGTGCGAGAGAGACCGAGTGTGTCTGCGTGTGAGCGATAGTGAGAGAGAGACCGAGTGTGTCTGCGCGCGATCGACAGTGTGCGAGAGAGACCGAGTGTGTCTGCCTCGTGAGCGATAGTGAGCGAGAGAGACCGAGTGTGTCTGCGTGCGATAGTGAGCGAGAGAGACCGAGTGTGTCTGCCTGTGAGCGATAGTGTGCTAGAGAGACCGAGTGCGTCTGCGTGCGATAGTGTGCTAGAGAGACCGAGTGTGTCTGCGCGCGATCGACAGTGTGCGAGAGAGACCGAGTGTGTCTGCGTGTGAGCGATAGTGAGAGAGAGAGACCGAGTGTGTCTGTGTGCGATCGATAGTGTGCTAGAGAGACCGAGTGTGTCTGCCTGTGAGCGATAGTGAGAGAGACCGAGTGTGTCTGCGATCGACAGTGTGCGAGAGAGACCGAGTGTGTCTGCGATCGATAGTGTGCGAGAGAGACCGAGTGTGTCTGCGCGCGATCGACAGTGTGCGAGAGAGACCGGAGTGTGTCTGCGCGCGATCGACAGTGTGCGAGAGAGACCGAGTGTGTCTGTGTGCGATCGATAGTGTGCGAGAGAGACCGAGTGTGTCTGCGCGCGAGCGATAGTGTGCGAGAGAGACCGAGTGTGTCTGCGATCGATAGTGTGCGAGAGAGACCGAGTGTGTCTGCGCGCGAGCGATAGTGAGCGAGAGAGACCGAGTGTGTCTGCGTGTGAGCGATAGTGTGCGAGAGAGACCGAGTGTGTCTGCGTGCGATCGATAGTGTGCGAGAGAGACCGAGTGTGTCTGCGCGCGAGCGATAGTGTGCGAGAGAGACCGAGTGTGTCTGCGATCGATAGTGTGCGAGAGAGACCGAGTGTGTCTGCGCGCGATCGACAGTGTGCGAGAGAGACCGAGTGTGTCTGCGCGCGAGCGATAGTGAGAGAGAGAGACCAAGTGTGTCTGTGTGCGATCGACAGTGTGCGAGAGAGACCGAGTGTGTCTGCGTGCGATCGATAGTGAGAGAGAGAGACAGAGTGTGTCTGCGTGTGAGCGATAGTGAGAGAGAGAGACAGAGTGTGTCTGCGTGCGATCGATAGTGTGCGAGAGAGACCGAGTGTGTCTGCGCGCGATCGACAGTGTGCGAGAGAGACCGAGTGTGTCTGCGTGTGAGCGATAGTGAGAGAGAGAGACCGAGTGTGTCTGCGTGTGAGCGATAGTGTGCGAGAGAGACCGAGTGTGTCTGCGATCGATAGTGTGCGAGAGAGACCGAGTGTGTCTGCGTGTGAGCGATAGTGAGAGAGAGAGACCGAGTGTGTCTGTGTGCGATAGTGAGCGAGAGAGACCGAGTGTGTCTGCGATCGATAGTGTGCGAGAGAGACCGAGTGTGTCTGCGTGTGAGCGATAGTGAGAGAGAGAGACCGAGTGTGTCTGCGTGTGAGCGATAGTGAGATAGAGAGACCGAGTGTGTCTGCGCGCGATCGACAGTGTGCGAGAGAGACCGAGTGTGTCTGCGTGCGATAGTGAGCGAGAGAGACCGAGTGTGTCTGTGTGCGATAGTGAGTGAGAGAGACCGAGTGTGTCTGCGTGTGAGCGATAGTGAGAGAGACCGAGTGTGTCTGCGCGCGAGCGATAGTGCACCAGAGGCTTTAAATAACAATGACTCTGAATTTTATCGACATCGGGATGTTGTCAGTGAAGTCATGGTACCACAACAGTTGTGGAGAGGATAATGGGCATCTGTGAGGAAGATGGTTATGTCTGCAAAGATTGCCTTTGCATACTGATCTCATGAAATGGCGTATGTATGAGACGCCAATTCGTATTCCATTCGGCGTGCTATCAAGACGCATAATCGTTTTTTGGCGTGTTTTTCAATCACATGCGGGGATAATGGTACGTTTCGGCGTAGACATACACGCGGAATCACATCTGTGGATGATGGTTCGTTTCGCTCAGAACATTTGACAGATGTTGTGCCGAATTTTGACTCCCTGCCAAGTGATTACCCCCCTCGTTGAAGTCAGTACCTGATTCCCTAATCTTAACCGCACTTCTAATCCTAACCCCTCACCCACAACTAATCCTAAATCTACCAATACTAGGGTGTAGACATACACGTGGATTGCTCAAAATGCGTACAGATAACACGTCGCTTGGCAGTAGCGTGTATGTTTACGCAAAGTCATGATGTCATGTTGGCCTTTGAAGAAAATGCAGCAAAAGATCTAACTAGCCTAACTAGGCGATGTGACGGTACAGGAAATGTTAAAGTGTTTTTGTGTTTTGTCAAAGACGTTATAATCTTTAACAAAATGTTTGACATTAATTGAGAAGCATACGTACACATACATGCAAGTCCCGCGCAGTCGGATAATAGGTAATAATAATTATAACAGAAGATAATATCTCTAGTCTATCCTAATATTAATTATAAATAAAATGTATATAAAATATAAATACAATATAAAATAATAAATTATTTTGTTCTGCTACAGTATCTTCCTGAATAGGATGAAAGAAGCATTGAAATACTGTTACTAACCTTTTTGAGAGTTAATGAATCTCTCCTCAAAGCATGGTTTGTCTTTGCCAGACAGAATGTGTTTACTGGCATCCTCCACAGGACTAATTCGCTTCCGTTTGGACATGACATCCAGTTATGTATTTCAATTCTGGAAAGGATAGTTAGAAAGCAAATAATCATAAGCTCAGTGACTAATATTTCAATCTTGATTGCATGACACAGCACATTGTTTATTGTGTCCAATCAGCTTTACACCTGCTACCATACATCATGCTTTGCTAGTTGCACATAAAAAAGCATTTTTTCAAATAAATAAAAAAAGACGAATGAATACATATCAATCAAAACTTAGTGGAGTTAGCCATTTTTAAATAGGCATGCGGTTGTTCTGTTACCATTTTGAAAATCGACTTCTAATCAAATTCTCTGCAACTAACGAGCATTAGGCCTTTCGCAATAATCAATATTTATCGCACAATATATATATATATATATATACATACATGACCTCAATAATGATTGATGACGCAATATATCGCCAATTATGTGTAGATGATTATGAATGTCACCAACATTTAGCAGATCGTGTTGTGTGTCGTCCGTGTCGGAGGCGAAAGCAGGGCTCGGCGGCTCCCTCACACACAGCGCTCATCAGCTGCTGAACAACGCGTCATTTCGTTATTGTGTTTTCCTGACAATTACAGAGAGTTTGGAAGAATAAATCCAAATGCACTCGATTTCAAGCAGCACCCACTGTCTGGTGCAAATAAAAACGTCACAGCGCAAAATGGAGCACACTAAAGAAAAAGTACAAAGACGACGAGTAACGTTAGGCCTAACTAGTTAGGTTAGCTATTACCGTTAGACCTCAGCCAATGCTCGCTAGGCCTGTCACGATAACTGCTTTTCGTTGTGCGATATATTGTCCAAGAAATAGGCTAATTGTGATAAACAATGTTACTGTAATTTTAAGACAATTCTATGCCACTGAATATATAATCATAATATAAAAGCATAACGTCAATAATAAAAGTATCCCTACATACTTTTAAAAGACAACCATTTAATTCGATCATAGAAGTAAAGTGTCAAAACAAGCAATTAACTGTTATGAAGGTGAAGGTGGAACGAACCCAATCGCAGACAGAATGCACTAACACAATTTATTGTTGACAAAACAGAGAAAACAAAACCCACGAGGGGGCAAAACAAGACTATAGACAGGACAATGGAGACTAACTAGACTCAGACAGATAACTACAAGAAACAAATAACTAATACTGGTAATAGCGTAACAGGACAACAGCTCTTGACAAGATACTCACGGACTGACATAGGTTTGACAAGGATTAACAATGAACCGACACAGGACAGCAAACACAAGGGGAATAAATAGGGAGACTAATGATAACATAACAGGTGACACAGGTAAAGCAATGATGACGAGACTAATGATAACAAAACAGGTGACACAGGTAAAGCAATAATGACTAACGAGGAGAACAAGGAGGGCGGGGCTAGAAGACGAGACAACACAAGCACATGGCCCAACAAGGCCATGTGTTTGCACATAAAACATGGGTCTGTCATGATCCTGCCTCAAGACTTAAAGAAAGACAAGAACTAGAAGGCAGAATCATGACATTAACAGATGTAGTAATTTGCTGGTCTGTAATTTTAATTGGTCAACGTTTGAAATATTTGAAAAGATAACACATTATAAAACAAGCTAGTTAACTTACCTCTCTCTGACGATCTGTCTCCTCGTGCGAATGACGAACACCCTCGTCGCGGGCGCGAAAAATATTTGCCCGGGTAAATTACGTCACTAAACCTTTTCACAAGTAAAATTACTTTATTAAAAAAAATATTAAAAACGTTAGTATCAGGTTTTTTCAATCCATGCTCCATGTGAGAATAGAAGCATTACAAAATAAAAACAAACTCTAAAACTGTGTAGGCTACCATGTGCTTTAATATCAATTTTCTCCGACTAATGAACTTTTAATGAACTCACGTGATCTGAATCAGAACATGATTCGGAAATACCTTATAATAATATTACTACATTTAATTAATGCATGACTGTTGATCAAATATATTAATTCTACAAGTGTGCATGCTAGTAGCCATAATTGAGTTTATTAAGAGGGATGGGTACGTTACTGAGTAGTTACTACTATCCCTTTATACTTAATGTGGTTTAATCTGCAAGTGGCTGAAAGGCCTAAAGTAGCCTATTAGTTCACTTTAAAATGAAAATTAGCCCATGATTTATTCACCCTCAAGCCATGTAGTTTTATTTCAGACGAATACAATCAAAGTTATATTAATAAACACCCTGACGCTTCCGAGCTTTATAATGGCAGTGAATTGCAAACAACAGCTATATGCTCATAAAAGTGCATCCATCCATCATAATAGTGCTCCACACGGCTCCAAGGGGCTAATTAAGGCCTTCTGAAGGAAGGCAATGCGTTTGTGTAAGAAAAATATTCATATTCATATTTAAAACTTTATAAAGTAAAACAAATAGCTTCCGGCCAAACTCAGTCTACTTAACCCTAAAGTGCAACTTGTGACGTCAGAAGTAGCGTAGCGTAAATATCAGCAGTACGTCACATTACTCACATAAGTTGCGCTTTAGACTTAAGTGGAATCTGTGTTCGTTTAGCCGGAAGCTAGTTATTTTACTTTATAAAGTTTTAAATATTAATATTTTTCTTACACAAACTCATCGCTTTGCTTCAGAAGGCCTTTATTAACCCCCTGGAGCCTGTGGAGTGCTTTAATCGTGGATACATGCACTTTTATGAGCTTCAATCTGTTGGTTGCAATCCACTGCCATTATAAACCTCAGAAGCGACAGGGTGTTTAATTAATATTACAACTTTCTTATAAAAGAAAGTCACATGCACCTAGGATGGCTTGAGGGTGAGTAAATTATTGGGTAAATGTCCTTTTAAAGTGAACTACTCCTTTAAGACCCGTTCGTGGGCAAGTACCAGTATGGTGTGGAGGCTTATTGTTAAGTAAGCATGCATAACATGTAAGCATATCGCTGGTGTAAAAAGTTAATGGATTAATAAAGTTAATGGGCAAATGGTTTTAAAAAATAAAACCAATTAATGTATTTGACAGTGTGTGGACATCATCTGCAGTTAATATTTCAGCTGCAGTCTAAACATTGTCAACTGACTGGCTTATGTCTGGCTAATGGAATAGAGTATAACTCACTGTATGATTATTATATTTCAGATCAATAGGCAGGTTCAAACTTGCTTAGTGATGACCAGGGAGATAGTGGTATGTTTGAGAAGGAAGAACACCCCGCTGACTCAGCTTATTTTCATGGGGCTGATGTTGAAGTTCTCCAATCAAACATGCACATAAATTGCACCTGGACAACACGTTGGATGGATAGGAAACACAAAGGCCTTAAAGGTGCTATGTGGAGTTTTTCTACTAAAATGAAGCCATTTTTTATTGCCTGTGTGTGAAGGGGTTGTAATCTCACAATAAAATGATCCACTTGGCCGGATTTGCCGCGAAATCCAGTGACGTGAGACCTGCATGCGCTCCCGAGCCTCTCGCCTCATACTGACTGTGCACTCAACAGCGACGGCACAGCAACTTTATGACATGGAGTCTGCTAATACTAAGATACGACCTGCTCCCAGCACAACACAGACTCCAACACAAACTCCACATAATAATAAAAAATAAAAAAATGCACGCGCATGAGCATTCGCTTGTATTGTATCGGTTGCAATCTGAAACATCACCGCTATGCCGCTGAAAACTCCACATAGCCCCTTTAAGAAGAACAGCAGGCCAACTGTACTTCCAGAAGAAGCTTGGATCCTCTGAGTGTGTATGCTGCTGAGTATGTTCTGCAGGAGACTGTTATGAGCTGTGCAGCTGTGTGCTCAGTCAGCCGCATGTAATGAGCTGAAGCCAACCGATCTGAAAGAAAGATGTGCTATGACCTGGGGATCAAGACTATTGCCCTCCATGTATGTAAGTCAATAGAAGTGCCGGCCACTTGTGGTTCCACCTCGATTAATTGTTTTTGCTCTCAGTCCTGGAGGTCACGCTTCAAGTTTGTGTTACATTTGGCTAGTGGTACTGTATAGACTTGTTGTGTGGGCAAAAGTATAGGTTGAGAAGATAAGACTGGGTAGGAGATCACTATCTGCTTTCACAGTTTGTCAGTATTCTACCTAAGGGTCCCTGTAGTTTGACTAGACTGGCTCGTCAATAAACCCTAAAGCATATCTGACTCCATTCTGGAAGGGCCCAAATAAACTCAACCAAATGACACATGATGCATATCATTTAGTAGGCATCCACATATAAGTAAGCCCAGCTGAGGCTTGCTAAAGCCTTAGTGGTAGGTAGGGTAGACGGAGACCTAAAACAAAAATGGTCCCAGCCCTTTAATTAAGGATTTATTGAATGAGGATGTGAATGAGGCCATACAAGCTTTGAAAGTGTTTTAACATTCAGTGGAATGCTTGTGGATGTCTTCATATTATATCTGGATTCCGTTTTTATCACATCCCTAAATGTGTGATGGATGAAAAAAGTTCAGCATTGATCATAAACTAAACTTATAGCATAGGATAGATAGCAAACCAATGGGCATGCATCATTTAGATAATTTCATTAGTTGTAGCTGGCTTGATTAATAATATTACCTGTATAGGCTGGTGAGCTAACTAACTAGCGCAGCTGTTAACTAGCTACATAATAATTATATTTTAAGGTAGTCTACCATTTTAGATACAAAGTTATAATATATAATACATAGACAAGCATTTAATACAAATACATAGTATAGATAAAAATTGGGCGATCTTCACAAAATATCATATCACAATCTTATAACAAAAAAGTACGATCCACAATCTGAATCGCGATCTTCCCAATTTTTCAAATGTAGCCTATGGAGAATATTCAGACCAGTTGTCAAAATAGTCATTAAACTAGAGAAAGGGGAACCGGAGCGCTGCTGGTATCCCTTGTATCCTCTGGTGCTCTTGGAAGGTTACATGTTATAGAAGAATTGGGAAAAAAAATCCAAGTCCAGGCACTCAATAGGATGCAAAAGTTAAAAAGCCTTTATTATTTGGGCTAAAACATTAAAACACCAACGCGTATCGGCCCACTGGCCTTCATCAGGGTGTTGGTGAATTAGTCATTAAACTAGTTGTAACCAAAATGCGTTTTTTATTTTATTTTTTTATGGCTGATGCCGATATCTTAAAAAGGCAAGGTGGCCGATATAGCTATAATTAATTTATAGTTATAATTTAAAATAAAATAAAATAAATTTATAGGCCTATATATATATATATCTCAAATAAACTTTCTAACTAACTTTTTTATTCTGTAATCATAATATTAATATTTTTCACAAATAAAGAAAAACTACACAGTATGTTTGTGCACACTGGGAAACATTTTTCGAATAAAGACAAGGCAAATTTACATTCAGCGCACAGTGAATATTATGAATATGACATATAGCGCAACATAGTTTAAAACCAAGGGTTTAAAGTTTGTCATGTCGATCGTGGCTCTCCAGTGAAGCAGAACTAATCCACACGACTACGCACACTAACATGCTCATGGAGGCTAAATGCACACTTCAGAATACCTGACAGCTGGATTTGATTAAATCTGCAAGGTTTGTGAAATTAAATGTTTATCAAATATTTGTTTAAATGATATGCGCATTTGCTGAATGTTGACGGTTTCGTTAAATGAGAAAGTAGCCTATTAGTGTTTGCCTTTCTGTTAGCTGCTACTAATAATATAAAAGCATACGCAATAATACTTTTCCCCATACCGTTTACTTTCTTTGTTTAACAGTTCTATCTAATAAAGTATTACATATGATTTGACTGTTAAAGGTGCCATGTGTAAAAATTGAGGTAAAAATATCCAAAAAATGAGCTACACGCATCAAAAGAATGAAAAGAAATAAGGGCAATGATGTCATTAAAAAATGTCAAGTTATAGTGCTGCAGAGATATCAACCTTAATTAGCATTAGCATTACTAGCCACGGCCCGACAGGTGTCGTAATACCAGTTTCGGCCATGGGAGGCGGCATGCGGGCAACATAACCACCAGCCAACCTGCAATACACGAATAACTCGCACGGCTTGTGGGCGTTCTTGAACCTGATGTCTATCGTGTGGAAAGTACAGCCCACTACTTCATTTCAATTCAGGGAAGAGAGCGGAAGGATGGCTGAAGCCTTTGGCAAGAGACCCCTACAACCACCGCGCTCTGAAGCACAAATCAGATCAGATAAGAAAAGGACCGCTCGTCACGGTCCGGGCTCGAAAGCGCGGGGGACGGCGAGCGAACTGCAGCGCATAGCCCTGTTTTACAGCGTTCAGCACCCATTCTCACACGCCCGGGATCGCTCCCATGCTTTCGCACGCATAGCTAGGGGCAGAATGGTCTCCGTGTTCTGAGCGCCGCACTGCGCGGGTTGGAGAAACTGAAACGGAGGTATCAGCGCGGCGCGTGCGCCCTCGTTGTCTGAAGAGTGCTGCTCGCTGACGACAGCAGCCGCTGTTTCACATTCAATGACTCGGTCGCTAAGGACGGAGAACAACTTGTGGCGCGAACAGGTCATTTGTAGCCTACTGTATCTTTCAACAGTGTTCGTGTTTTTTTTACTATAGTAGAAATGATCGGTTCACGTGCGCTGTCTGATGTTTACTGCATCACTCGACATGGAGAGGTTGGGTAAGTAATAATTACAAGAGCTTCACGGTTATCAGATACAAGCATTCAACGGCCCTGTAGTATATACATATATAAATATAGGTTATCTGTGTTTGCGCACGTGATATCAGGAAGCAATGTAATAACGTTACCTGTAATACACACATGTTGGCGATGCCGCAAATCGAGTGTGTGTGTGTCACAAATCATTATTGTTTCTTCAACTTATTAAAATATCTTACTTTACTGCAACTATCTGTTTCTGCTTCTTTATCATATTTATAGTGTGTGATTTATAAAATACCATATCCTACATCACATATTTTGATATGTGAGGTATACTGCCCCCATCTGGTATGGAATGTGGAGTATGACTTGATTTTTTTTGCCAGACAATTACACATGGCACCTTTAAACAGTGACCGTGTAAACTATAAACACGGAGAATGAGCACTCAGGCGTTATTGCTCAGGCGTTCTCAGCGCCATCAAAATAAAAGTCCCGCTATTAAGAGGACATAAAAGATCGCGATCTCTAAGATTCGCTTGAAAAGTAGGTCGTGGGCGTCTTCAAGATCGATCTCCCCATGACTACATAACTTTTTCAGTAGATGTGGTTAGCTACGTATTTAGCATGTTAGCCAGCTTGTATTTAACAAGAGCCAGCAAGTGTCACGATCCACACTCAATGAGACAAGGGAGAAGATCCAAATGCAGTTTAGTATTTATTTGAGGGAAATCCGTACTCACAAACAGTCCAGGCAGGGGTCAAAACCATAGGACAATCCAAACATAAAACAAGAACAGAACAAGAAACCAGGACTCGGAAATGGCGTGATAATGGACAAGGACTCCGTGACACATACTAAAACAGACAGGGTATAATACACAGGGAATAGACAATGATAATGGGGAAATGGCTGAGTGCAATGATCAGTGATAAGGAACCAGCCGAGTGCAATGAGAAGACAAGGATCGTGGGAAATGTAGTTCAATAGTGTGATGGACACCGTGGGGAAGGAGGACATCTAGTGGTGACCCAAGGAACATAAACCAGACACTGTGACATAACCCTCCCTCTACGGAGCGGCTACCAGACGCTCCAAGACCCACAAAAAACAAACACCACAAGAGTCCAGGCGGGAGGTGGAATGGTGGAGGATCAGGGGGAGGGATGGAGGGCCAGGACCATGAAGGGGAACAGGAACAGGGGATGATAATTTAACCGCCGGCCGTGGCGAAGCAGACAGTCCATCGGGCGGCCAGGGCGGAGACGACAGTCCATCTGGCGGCCAGGGCGGAGACGACAGTCCATCTGGCGGCCAGGGCGGAGAAGACCCCTCGGGCGGCCAGGGCGGAGACGACAGTCCATCTGGCGGCCAGGGCGGAGAAGACCCCTCGGGCGGCCACGGCGGAGACGACCACTCAGGCGGCCATGGCGTTGAAGACCAAGGCAGAACAGAGACAGACCCTGGCTCAGGAACTGGAACAGACACCACCGGCTCAGGAACTGCAACAGACACCACCGGCTCAGGAACTGCAACAGACACCACCGGCTCAGGAACTGCAACAGACACCACCGGCTCAGGAACTGCCACAGACACCACCGGCTCAGGAACTGCCACAGACACCACCGGCTCAGGCACAGGAACAGACACCACCGGCTCAGGCACAGGAACAGACACCACCGGCTCAGGCACAGGAACAGACACCACCGGCTCAGGCACAGGAACAGACACCACCGGCTCAGGCTCGGCGGGCGTGACGTGAAGCTCAGGCTCGGCGGGCGTGACGTGATGCTGGATCGGGACCGGCAGGGCGAGCAGCTCGGGCGGGGCCGGCAGGGCGAGCAGCTCGGGCGGGGCCGGCAGGGCGAGCAGCTCGGGCGGGGCCGGCAGGGCGAGCAGCTCGGGCGGGGCCGGCAGGGCGAGCAGCTCGGGCGGGGCTGGCAGAGCAGCATGCCTAACCGGCACGTCAGGGATGGCAGTCACCTCTGGGATGGTCTCTGGATTAGGAACCACCGGACGGTCCGTTGAAGAGGCCCTTCTCCTCCTCCGTCTCCGGACCACCGGAATCGGAACCACCAGACCCGACTCAGGAACAGATGACACTGGCTCCGGCTCTGGAAAAGCAGACACTGGCTCCGGCTCTGGAACAGCAGACACTGGCTCCGGCTCTGGAACAGCAGACACTGGCTCCGGCTCTGGAACAGCAGACACTGGCTCCGGCTCTGGAACAGCAGACACTGGCTCCGGCTCTGGAACAGCAGACACTGGCTCCGGCTCTGGAACAGCAGACACTGGCTCCGGCTCTGGAACAGCAGACACTGGCTCCGGCTCTGGAACAGCAGACACTGGCTCCGGCTCTGGAACAGCAGACACTGGCTCCGGCTCTGGAACAGCAGACACTGGCTCCGGCTCTGGAACAGCAGACACTGGCTCCGGCTCTGGAACAGCAGACACTGGCTCCGGCTCTGGAACAGCAGACACTGGCTCCGGCTCTGGAACAGCAGACACTGGCTCCGGCTCTGGAACAGCAGACACTGGCTCCTGCTCTGGAACAGCAGACACTGGCTCCGGCTCTGGAACAGCAGACACTGGCTCCGGCTCTGGAACAGCAGACACTGGCTCCGGCTCTGGAACAGCAGACACCGGCTCCGGCTCTGGAACAGCAGACACTGGCTCCGGCTCTGGAACAGCAGACACTGGCATGTCCAGGATCCGAGCCAGACGCTCTAAATAATCCATCATAGCCTTGGCGGCCCCACAAATGGGCATCTCTAGACCAGTCTCAAGCTGAGCAGATGGGACGTGAACAGTCTCTGACTGGGAAGACGGGACGTGAGCAGTGTCTGACTGGGCAGACGGGATGTGAACAGTCTCTGACTGGGCAGACGGGACGTGAACAGTCTTTGACTGGGCAGACGTGACGTGAACAGTCTCTGACTGGGCAGACGTGACGTGAACAGTCTCTGACTGGGCAGACGTGACGTGAACATTCTCTGACTGGGCAGACGTGACGTGAACAGTCTCTGGCTGGGCAGACGTGACGTGAACAGTCTCTGGCTGGGCAGACGGGACGTGAACAAACTCTGGCTGGGCAGACGGGACGTGAACAAACTCTGGCTGGGCAGACGGGACGTGAACAGTCTCTGGATGGGCGGACGTACGTCTTCCCCTTCTCCGCCCGCGATGGCGAGATGGTGGCTCTAATCCGTCCCTCACCAGTCCAGGGACGAAGGGGGGCCAAGGTGGAGGGTGGTGTTGTCCTTGTTCTCGACCACCTCCTCCTCCTCTGTGACCTCCCCGGGTCCCACGAAAAATGACCAGACGGGTCCCCTCAAAACAATCCCTCCTCTCCCGCTCGATGGCTGGGGAAGAGAAGCTGAAACTCATACTGCTGGATCTAGGTGTGACGGAGTCCTTCTGTCACGATCCACACTCAATGAGACAAGGGAGAAGATCCAAATGCAGTTTAGTATTTATTTGAGGGAAATCCGTACTCACAAACAGTCCAGGCAGGGGTCAAAACCATAAGGACAATCCAAACATAAAACAAGAACAGAACAAGAAACCAGGACTCGGAAATGGCGTGATAATGGACAAGGACTCCGTGACACATACTAAAACAGACAGGGTATAAATACACAGGGAATAGACAATGATAATGGGGAAATGGCTGAGTGCAATGATCAGTGATAAGGAACCAGCCGAGTGCAATGAGAAGACAAGGATCGTGGGAAATGTAGTTCAATAGTGTGATGGACACCGTGGGAAGGAGGACATCTAGTGGTGACCCAAGGAACATAAACCAGACACTGTGACAGCAAGAGTCTGCTAACGTGAGCTAGCCTGTCAGCATTCATCCACACATTACGTTGTAGGTAATTGTAAATTATTCTGTTTGAAGTCCAATCTTTAGAACTGTTTACGGTGTTACTGCTGGCTAACACACTTAATTATAGTCAACCACTGGCTAGGTAGCTAGCCATTACGATTTCCTAACTGTGAATTTTTCTTAAGTGAAATGTTAGAACATCTCCGATGTCACTTCCGGTGTGTGTAAACATTTAGCGCAGTACCTCACACTTCCCATAGTTGGCGTATCAGTGAGTGAGCAAAAATGTGATACACACTTACACAGATGATTTCCAAAAATTGTGAAAATTCTGCCCTAAGGAGATTTTTGCACCAGGTATATATTTGAGGCTGTATAACACTGTGGTATGCTCTGAAAAATGAGGACATCGATTTTCGTCCTGACTTCTACACATGTCCTGACTTTGTTGGTGTGTATTCATAAATTTGTCCTGATATGTCACAAATACAAACACACACACACACACACACACACACACACACACACACACACACACACACACACACACACACACCAATGATTATGTTTGCCACTGAGATCCTGTAGGGGGCGTCCTCGAGGCCCGCCACTCTCGCGTTCGGGCAAGGGTCCCCGCGGGACCTCCTCACCCGAATTTGAGCTCTCTGGGTTTTCGCGTTCCCGAGATACGAGCGATTTTCTTCTGAGCTTTCTTCTGAGCCATTTTGACGGGCGCGGCGGTGGTTTTCGGCTAATATCTCCGCGAAAACATCATAAAAAATTCTGAAATTTATATAGTTTCTTCAGTTAAACTAGACGGTTCCAACGAGCTCGGTGCTCGCCGAATCCGTTGAGTTTTCGTCGAGATATGTGCGATTCTCGCTTCCGGGACGTTTTGGGGGGCTGTATCTCTGGCCCCCGGGGGGGGGGCCGAGGCCGTGGGTCAGCTCTTTGGAAAGGCCTCGTCCAGTTCTAAACACGATAAAAATTTGGCGTTGATAGGACTCGATTTCGCCGAGTTACGGGAGTTTAAAGAAGTTTGCAGTGGGTCACCATCTACCAAACTGCATGCGCTCATAGGTGGCCGTCCACGCCGAGCACAGTCCCTCATTCCCGGCTTGGAGCGCCTAGCCCCGCGGTCTTGGATGACATGCTGGAGCATAGGATGTCCTGCAACATACCATTTGGTTTTTGGGAGAAGGAGAGTGCCCCCTTCTCCCTGGGAGTATGGTGCTTGGCTCTGGAGGCTTGGGCCTGGGGATTGGCACTCTGTGGAGGCTTGAAGCCCCACTGGGGCTTTGACCCTAGGGCTTGAGCCTCCTCAGAGACATGACCCGTGGCTTGTCTCTAGAGCCGAGCTCGTTCTAAAACTAAATGTCCAAATCTTTGCGGTAGGCTCGTAGGCTTCATGCACTTTGGCCTCCTCGGCCGGACCGGGGAGGGTGAGCTGTTCTGGGTCAGAGTCAGATTTGCCAGCCACCCCTGGAGCTCCTTCTGGAGCAAAGACGGTCCTAAAACGGGCCTTCGGGGCTATATTGAGGAGGGAAGGCCGGTGTAGGCACAATTCTTCATCAGACCGTCATGAGCCCCACTCAGAGTCACTCTGGGTGGGTATGAAATGCAGATTATACATCACGGTGGAGCTCTGGAAGTCCAGGAGGGAGAGGGCCTCCAGGAACAATCAAAGCCACTCTGGCTGGGCAGCGAGTTCAATCTCCGCAGTGGTGGTGGTGGATTTGAAATGGGTCTGTAATTTGCTAGGTTATTTGGATCTAATTGTGGTTTCTTAATAAGAGGTTTTATAACTGCCAGCTTGAATGTTTTTGGAACATGTCCTAAAGATAGAGACGAGTTAATAATATTGAGAAGAGGCTCTTCCACTACAGGTAACACTTCTTTCAGTAGTTTAGTGGGTATTGGATCTAATAAACATGTTGTTGGTTTAGATGCAGTGATAAGTTTATTTAGCTCTTCCTGTCCTATAGTTGTAAAGCGCTGTAGTTGTTCTTGAGGGGCGATAATTGAGGCTGAATCATAAGACGCTGTCAAAGATTGTACATTTACAATTGTGTTTCTGATGCTTTCTATTTTCTCAGTGAAGAAATTCATGAAATCATTACTATTAAAATGTAACGGAATATTTTGTTCAGGTGATGTCTGTTTATTTGTTAATCTAGCCACAGTGTTAAATAAAAACCTTGGATTATTTTGGTTGTTTTCTATTAGTTTGCGGAGATGCTCAGCCCTGGCTGCTTTTAGAGCCTTTTTATAACGTGACATACTGTCTTTCCACGCGATTCTAAAGACCTCTAAATTAGTTTGTTTCCATTTGCGCTCTAAGTTACGAGTTTCTCTCTTGATAACATGCGTAGCACTGTTGTACCAAGGTGCTTTAGCTTTCTCTCTAACCTTTTTTTAATCTAATTGGTGCAACAGTTTCTAATGTACTAGAGAAAATGTTGCTCATACTGCTAGTCATTTCCTCTAGTTCCTCTGTTTGTTTAGGTTCACTGAGGAGCTGAGATAGATCAGGTAAGCTATTCAAGAATCTATCTATAGTGGTTGGAAGGATTGTTCTACCTGGTCGATAACGCGGCGCAACATGACACATTTCAGCCGTACGTAGTATGCAAGTTACCATGTAATGATCAGTGACATCATCACTTTGCGGTATAATATCTATATCGGTTGGATCGGTTCCATATGATATAATTAAATCTAGAGTATGATTAAGACGATGAGTGGGACCACTAACGTTTTGCTTGACCCCAAAGGAGTTTAATAAATCTGTAAACGCAGTCCCTAACGCATCATTTGTGTTATCAACGTGTATGTTGAAATCTCCAACAATTATTGCCTTATCGACATTGACTAATAGATCTGAGAGAAAATCTGCAAACTCTTTTAGGAAATCAGCGTAAGGCCCTGGCGGTCTATATACAGTAGCCAAGGCTAGAGATAATAGGGATTTCTTTCTTACATCTAGGAGCGTAATATTTAGCACAAGTACTTCAAACGAATTAAACCTGTGACCTGTTTTCTGAGTAACATTAAGAATATCTCTATAGATTGTTGCAACACCGCCGCCACGACCAATCAGACGGGGCTCATGCTTATAACCGTATCCTGGTGGAGTGGACTCATTAAGACCGAAATAATCATTCGATTTAAGCCAGGTTTCAGTAAGGCAGAGTACATCGAAGCTATTATCAGTGACCATTTCATTTACAATAACCGCCTTAGGTGTAAGCGATCTAATGTTTAGAAGACCTAGCTTTAGAAATTGTTTTTGTTCACTAATATTGAGATTTTCTGGTTTAATCACAATTAGATTTTTCTTAGATCCTGCAGTAGATTTATTGTTTGGCCTCACTAAACGAGGAATAGACACAGTTTCTATATAGTGTTCTACACTGGTACTTATATCAATTAATTTGGGACAGCAAAGAATGTGATTTGGACTTTGACTTACTAGTCATATGGTGTGTAACGTCTTGGAGATGTTGTCCGACAGAACAGCCGCTCCGACTCTGCTGGGGTGCAGGCCATCAGCACGGTAGAGCCTAGGTCGCTCCCAAAACAGATTCCAATTATTTACAAAGAGCAGTCTCTGTTCATTACACCATGACATTAACCATTCATTTAGTGCAAACAATCTACTGAACCTTTCTTGTCCTTGTCGGTACGTGGGAAGCGGTCCAGACACGACGATCTTTGCTTCAGGCGATGTTCTGCGTACCGTCTCGATCAGGCTCCTGTAGTCCCTCTTCAGAACCTCCGTCTGCCGAAAATAACGTGCATTTTCCCCCATAGGGAATACCTATGTAGTGACGTCATCTGGTGGAATACACTATATAATGCAAATATAATGCTTTTGCTTCAAAATTAAAGGATGTTTCAACATAAGTCATGATTCATGTATAAATGACGGCCCCGGCTTTAAACGACGTTTTAATGGGTTTCAATGGGCCATTTTTGGTCATTATGGTGCTATTTGATCTACACAGTGTGTGTTCTACATTGTGACAGTCAGCGTCTGGAGTGCCCGCGTGAGCCACTGGGGGGCACTCCTTCTCTATTTTATCCTTCAATCTTATGGCTTTACCTGGACTGATTATGCTTTATGTCTTTCACCTGTTTTTGATTATGCTTGTTAGCTTCTCTGATTTAAGGCTTGGTTTTCCTTTGTCTCAGTGCGAAGTGTTGTCACCCCTAATTTCCACCAACCGCAGCCCTCCGGAGCAGATACGCAGAGCTTCTATTTTTGCCGGATGCCGGAGAGCTCCGCAGCACTACAGGGCAGAGTGCGCAGGACAGGAAGTCGAGCAAAAAACAGAACAAACCAAAACAATAAAATATCTGTTAAATAAAATATAACAGATAAAATACACCGTGATCATGGCGGATCATATTTCCCTACACTACACCTTGAAAACATCATAATGGGCGGAGACAGGCCTGTTGAAGATTTTTTTCAGACACCTGTTTTAACATATCGCGATCACACGTGAATTAGCGAGATCTCGTGGGTCCTCGGCCGCAGCCGTTCCGCGACAAATCCGGACCTGGTGGGTATTGAAGGACAGCGGAGCACGGAGCCGACACGCAGCCCGTTCCGCAGTTGGTGGAAATCCGGGGTTAGTCTGTCACGCTGCAAGTCTGAGCTACTTTCCTTGTATCCGGTTCTAGTCTGAGTTTCCTGTTTTCCTGGACACCTCGCCTGTATCCAGTTTACCCGTTTGCCTTGCCCCTGTAATGTACTTCTGCAGTATTGGACTGCTTACCTGGACTCTGACCCTCTGCCGGTGTACTCGTTGTGTTATCTGGATCATCCTTCATTAAAGCCTGCATTTGGATCTCCTCTGTCTGTGTCCTCGTGCAGCTTCATGACAAACATATTATGCAACATGGGATCAACATTTTTGAATTCATCCAAAAAGTCACAATTTTGCCAAATGACATACCATTTGCATTAAAACAGCCAAAATGGTCAAAGAAATTAAACTGAATTAAAAAACTAAAACTAAATTAAAAATGTCCTAATGCAGCAAGAAGGTTAAAGGACAGAAGAAACCTCATTTTGGCCTAAGCTTCTTCAACAAACTATCAATATGTACGTCAAAAGCTAATCTTTCATCCATATACCCAAGTATTTATGAGAACTGCCTCTTTCTAGAGGTATACTATTTGCAGTTGTAATTGACATATCAGTCACCTTAGAGCGACCGCGACTAAAGATCATGTATTTGACAAGCGTTCTGGAGTTGCTTTAAGGCTTGATTTAAGAAGATGCTGCTGTAGAAATAACTGTATCATCTGCAAGTGTAATTTAGCAGAATCTATTCCATGACCTAAATCATTGATAAAAGTAGAAAGTAAAAGAGGGGCTAAACGACCCGTGAGGAACCGCAGTGTTGACTGGAAGGAAAGGTGAGTTACTCTTCCACGCACACGCATTGAGTGCGTTCTCAAAGATCGTTCTCAAACCAGTCTACAATTTGATCAATTCCTGCCTTTGTTTTGTTTCTGATTTCGTTCGAGCGTTGAGAACCCGTGCAGTGGTGATGGGCACGACATTAATGAAGGACATATTGAGTCGGTTCAGCAGTTTCCTTACAGGTTTAACACCCGGATTAATAGTGGAGCCAACGGAAATAAAATCATTATTAAAAGATAACTTTTCTGCCCATACCTACAGTATGATTAACATTTAAATGATCTGATCATGAAATGACATTTAATCAATCAATTGTTTTATGCAGGGTTCCGAGCTGTTTTAAGTCATCAACCATTATTCCAGTGCCGAAGAAAAACAAAGCTGTGGACCTAAACGACTACAGACCGGTGGCCCTTACATCAGTGGTCATGAAATGTCTGGAGCGGTTGGTTCTGTCACATCTTAAACCTATCACAGCTCCTTATCTTGATCAACTACAGTTTGCTTACAGGGCAAACCGCTCGGTAGATGATGCGGTCAATTTAGGACTGCATCTTGACTCTCCTGGCTGCTATGTAAGGATGTTGTTTGTAGATTTCAGTGCAGCCTTTAACACCATTATACCCGAGCGACTGTGGGAGAAGCTGTCACTGATGGGGTGGGACCCTCTATCGGCCGCTGGATTATGGATTTTCTTAGTGACAGACAACAGTATGTGCGGCTTGGCCAGCACATGTCTGATCCTCAGACTACTAACATTGGAGCACCTCAGGGGTGCGTGCTGTCACCATTTCTCTACTCACTGTATACCAATGATTGCACTTCCAAAAATGGTTCCATCAAGCTGATTAAATTTGCAGACGATACTACATTAGTGGGCCTTATTAAGGGAAATGACGAGTCTGCTTACAGGCAGGAAGTGTCTAAATTGGTTGCGTGGTGTGATGAGAACAACTTGGAGCTTAATCAGCAAAAGACTGTGGAAATGGTGATAGATTTTCGCAGAACACCTGCCTCCCTTCCACTTCTAACTATCAAGAGCTCTGTTGTGAAGAGGGTGGAGTCAATTACATTTTTAGGCACTGTTATCACAAATGACTTGAAATGGGAGGAAAACAGTTCCTCCATTCTTAAGAGAGCTCATAGTGGAATGTTTTTTCTGAGACAGTTAAATAAACTGAACGTTTCCAGCTCTGTTCGGTCTAGATTTTACAGGGCCATTGTGGAAAGCCTTGTTTCAGCATCCATTACGGTTTGGTTTGCCTCGGCATCAGCCCAGGCGAAGGTCAGCCTACAGCGTATTGTGCGCACAGCAGAGAGGCTGACTGGACAGAGGCAGCGGTCACTTGACGACCTGAATGAGGACAGAGTCAGGAAGAGGGCAGCTAAAATTGCTGCTGATCAGTCCCATCCAGCAAGTGACATTTTTAGGCTGCTTCCTTCAGGAAGAAGGTACAGAGCAGTGAGGACAAGGACCTCACGCCATCTCAATAGTTTTTTCCCAAGAGCCGTTTCCCTCATGAATAGCTGATCTAGCACTAGTTTTGGACTATTTTATTATTTGATTGGATTGTTTTAGGCATGCTTTTTTCAGCTATATGCATATATGTTTGTGTGTTGAGTTTGTGTGTAACTGATGGCCATATCAAATTCCTGTGTCTCTGCTGATGCATTTGGCGAATAAAGTGATTCTTATCTTATCTTATCTTATCTTATCTGGAAATTTAAATGACAGATTTGGTCCTGAAGTAGACTTTTTCCAAAACTTTGTAGGATTATTAAAATTTTCAATTATCATAGACAGATAATAATCACGTTTTGCACTTTTGATTAATATTGTGCATTTATTTCGTAATGCTCTGTAGGAGATATATAGATGTTATCAGATACGGTACTGCATGTGTAATATATTGCAGATATTGTTACTACTACATTATTAACAAATTATAAACTTGACAATCAATAGAGAAATATTTTGTTCATATTTTCCCCATATTATATAATTATAACCACATTTCAAAGCTTATGAACATAAGCCCAAGCACATCTACATATGCTAAAGAGTTCAGTCAATTAGTGATGGGTCGTTCGCAAATGAGAGCGGCTCTTGTAGGTGAACGACGGGAGCTGGCTCGCATATCTGAAGAGCCGACTCTATTTAAAAAATATAGCCTATAGAAATGAAATCATTTTGTAATGAATTAATTTTGTTTTATTTAAAATAATTGACTAATTCAAATAACAAAAAAATAATTATATAGGACTAAAGGCGCACACATTCGTTTCGACTGTCTGATCAGCCTCACATTTTGTTCCTGTCAATCATACACAAGGTGTCAACCAATTATACGGCATGAGGGAGGGGCTGAGCACACACACACAGTGTCAATTTCAAACTGTCAAACTCGGAGGAGAGGAAAAACAGCTGTGAAAACCAAACAAAAGCAGGAAAATGAGTCAGAAGCACAGCAGCATTTGGAATTATTTTAATGATGTAGACAATGTTAAAGCACAGTGTAGAATTTGCCAAAAGAAATCTCACATAAAGCCGGTTCTACGCACAACCTACACCGGCATTTGCGAACTGTGCACCCAACTGTGAAGTTAGCGGAGCTTCGAGAAACTAGCGGTCCCGCTAGTGATGGTGGTGGAGCGACTGGAGCCAGCACCTCAGATGTATCCACTCAGTCAAGTAGGCCTAATCCGCGACCCACAGCAACGCAGTCTTCTATAATGGACCAGTTTATGCAAAAGTCATTGGCCCTCATTTATCAATGTTGCGTCGAAACGGGCGTATATGTTGACGTAAGATTATGCTTACACTCCTCTCACCGCCTGATTTATGAAGCTGTGCGTACCTTTGAAATTCAGGTGTACGCAATACCTGCCTCTTGATAAATGCCGCGGCTGAAACGATCGTCATTAGATTAACACGCCCCTATATATTCACGTCTCCGCCTCCCCCACGCCCTCATTTTACACCATGGACACGCGGAAGACGGCAAAGAGGAGAAACTTCTCCGGTGGAAACCCAGTTTAAATCGCTGGTTGGTTGAGCAAATTACCTATCACAAACAATGCATTATTTTACAGCACGTGTTTTGAAACTATTAGCGTTGAATTTCGCATGACATCACATGTAATGGGGTGTATAGTGATGATGATGTGAATAATTGCATGACAATTTGTAATATTTTTCTTATTAGTATTATGATTTTGATTATTAATGACGCTTATTATTATTTAGAAGAAGAATGTCTTTGTTATTATTATTATTTGTATTAGTATTATTATTTAAAAGAAGAAGAATGTCATTTTAATTATTTAGTCAGTCTGAATTATGTTTTGGTCATTGAAAGCCTTTCATTCCTGAACCCAGTCCGTGCGCACCTGCCGGGCTTAACGCACAAAAATATTTATAAAGTTTATAATTTCTATGGTTTTTTGTTTTTTTACAGTGGGTCATAATATATCATATCTTTAGTTTGTCAGTGCGTTTTGTGGTGTTAGGAATTGTTTTTCTGCGCATTTCAGCACTAACTCAAACCGTGCGTACATGTACACCACCTCCTGAGCTGGCGTAGGATTTGAGCGTGCCGTACGCCAACGTCCATATTGATAAATCGCGAAGTCAACTTGGTTTTGGGTGTACGCTGGAAATTTGGTGTACGCACTTTTCATAAATGAGGGCCAATGTCTGTAGCAAAACAAGGCCAAATTGATATTGCACTGGCTAAAATGTTTGCCACCGATTTCCAGCCATTTTCGATCGTGGAGGACAGATGTTTTAGAAAATATAGCAGTAGTCTAAATCCAATGTACACAATTGCAAGCAGGAAAGTAATTTCACAATCACTTATTCCACAACTGTATGAGAGCACAAGGGCTTCAGTGCAGGAAAGAGTAAAAAAAACTACTGCAGTTTGTCTTACCACTGACTGCTGGACGTCAAGGATAACCACTAATTACATGTCAGTTACATGTCACTTTGTTGAAGATTTTTCAATGTCTAGCTGTCTTCTAGACTGCTTTGAGTTCAGCGACAGACACACCTCGGAGAACTTGGCAGAGGAACTGTTGAGAGTGGCAAAAGAATGGCATGTAGATGGAAAAGTGGTCTGTTGTGTTACTGACAATGCAGCTAACATTACCAAAGCCGTGAAAATATTAAAGTGGACCCATCATCCACGTCTTGCCCACACAATCAACCTGATTGTAAGAGATGCTCTGAAGGTGATGAAGCCCACTGTGGACAAAGTGAAAGCAGCTGTGGAATACTTCCACGGGAGCACAGTAGGTGCTGAAAAACTGAAGTCTACACAACGCCAGATGGGAATGCCTGAGCTAAGGCCTAAACAAGACCTACAAGGTGGAATTCCACATTTTATATGTTGAAACGGTTTCTCGAGTCAAAGGATGCCATAATCTCTACCCTGGCCATTGTCAGCGCACCTGTGATCCTCTGACCCAAGAGGAATGGGAGGTGGTGGAGGAGGTGTGCACAGAGCCGTTTGAAGGAATTTGGGGGCCCCAAGCAAAATGGACATGGAGCCCCCCCCCCCCCCCCCATCCCATTAATATATAGTGTTTAATAATTATTAATAGTGCTGTAAATTAACAGTTTATTGTAACACACATTATATCTATCATATAATATATTGGGTATCGGGTAATGATTAAAAAATGTTTGTAACCATTTTTTTAAACATCTATAAACATTACATAGATAGACGGATCAGATATTCCTAACACTTTTTAAGGGTTACTAGTTGGTTTGTAAACTGTCTATAAACATTATCTGGAAGGTTATTATAAAGTTGCGACAGATGACTATAATACCTTGTTAAATAGTCAATAAACAGTACCAGTAAAACACGTGGGTTGTCCTGATACTGTACTTCAAAATGTAACAGTGTAAAAATTGCCACACAGAATAAAGTAACTGTTCAAGGTCCATTGGTAACTTATAAAAATAATGTCATATTTGCGTAAACTGTTACTACCGTATATCACACGACACTAGCACATTAAGATAAGCTATGAAAAAATCATGTTCCTCTGCCTCTTTCTGGTTAAATACTGTTTACAGATGGGTAAAAAGACTGTTTGCTAACTGTTAAATGACAATTAACTAAAGATTAAATAACTAACAACTTACCATCTATTAATGATGGTTATTATAGTGTTACCGAAAAGATATGTTAGCATTTCCATATTTTGATATTAGAAGGGAAGGGATGCAGCTGCTTTCACAACTAGCCTACCAATGCTTAAAATCATCCCAAGCTAATGTTTGATGCACAGAATGTATTGTGTGGTTTTCCTAACCCCCATAAATAGATCATCACGGTGGAATAGTTAGTAGGCTATAGCATGCTATGCCACTTTTATCAAAACCTATTACAAGCTATAGCAATGTCATGTCATTAAATACGATAAACAGTGATTCTGGAACAGATCTGCGTCTTCCTTATCCCGTTAAAAAAACATATTACAGCAAAAGAAAAGTTGCACTAACTGTTCGTTACCAGCAGCATTTGCCGTCAGGCAGGTAACTACATAAACATATTTTTGCTAGCCTACCTGCTGCAAAATTACACCATTTGTACAAGACAAGTAGAGCTATTTTATCCAGTGTAATTTATCACTTACCACTATCTAGTTTTTCTTTTTCTTTTATGGCTTCCTGAAGCATAATTCCGCTTCATTATGACTACCGAGGAGGTTTTGTATTTTGCCGGCCGCAGAGATCGCGTGGTTGGCTGGCTGCTGGAGTAACCCCAGAGTGCAGTCTGGACGATGGGGCGGGGCGACACTTTGGGGCGGGGCGACACGTGTCGCTCCGCCTACCAACAATTTCATTGGTTTATAATACAGCAATCTTATTGGAGTAGACACTTTGAGGCATGAGCATGCGCATTCCTTTATGTACGAGTTTATGAATGATCTTCTATCTACGCAGTTTCGCGCAGTTTGGCCGTAGGCTACTACGTTGTCGCATGGCGATTTCAGTAATGATCAATTAAATAATGTTTTTATTAACTTAATACGACTTAATAAGTTAAATGAAGTTACTGTACAACAAACAATAACAATCCCTTCAAGGCAGACCGCCGTGTGCTGCTAAATATGGGGAACGAATTCTTCATTCGTGGCCACGATACCTAGGTCTATATCAAGTGAAGTAAAAAAAATGTGTATAGCGCTCAATTCACATCGTTTTATAGCAGCTTTACAAACAGTAATATAGGCCTTATAAGCATTCATATTGAGCCGTTTTAGAGCTGGGCGATATAAATAAATATGTTGCTGATATAAATCATACGATGTTTTAGATTTAGCTAAATTATATTTATTAATTTACCCAGCAGATAAGTCAATGGCACTTTAAGTGAGCAATGATCATGACTGCATTAAATTACTAGCATTGCAAGGAGAGATAGCCTATTACTGATAGTAAAATTTTCCGAATGTCATGCAGTGCTGCGACATTTTACATCATTAATTTATGCTTCTTCATTTTTCCATTATAAATAAACTCGGGGTTTTACACTAGCCTACATAATGATAATTCACTGTATTTCAGTAAGACACAGTTCCGAAAGTGACAAATAAGACAATAATAGGCTACCAAATAATACAAGCCCTGGCCATTGTTTTTTTTGTGTGTGTGTGTGTGTGTGTGTTTTTTTGCGTACAATGGGAATTTAAAAACCTGCAGTGCTGAAAAGTGGAAAAAAAATAATACTAAAACAGATATTATTATGTCGATCTATAGCAAATATGATTATTTATGTGCTCAATTTAAGTAAGTAGGTATATAAATAAGTAGCTATTTGGAGTAGGCTGTTAGGCTATAGGCCTATATGCACAGATTTACAGCGGTGATTTTTTAAAATAGTTAGGCCAGGTGAAAATATGAAATGGTGCTGTCGGTGCTGTCACCAAGCGTTCGTTTTTAAACAATAACTTTGTCTATTCTGTGTCTTAACAATAAAACATTATCCAATAGATCTTAACTAAAATTACCATGGTAAACCGATAATATACGATTAGAGTTAGCATTTAATATTTCTTTAATATGGACAAATCATTCACAAAAATAGTATATAAAGAATGCGCATGCTCAGGCTTGAATCAGGCCAATAAGATTGCTGTATAATAAGCCAATTAAATTGGGGGTGGGCGGAGCGACACGTGTAACCCCGCCCCAAAGTGTCGCCCCGCCCCATCGTCCAGACTGCACTCTGGGGTACTACGGCTGCTGTCAGCGAGAGGGGCCCTCTTGAGGGGTATCCCGGTAACAGTGTCATTGCACTTTACTGCATTGACTATCAAAGGGGTCCTCACGCAGTTTGTCGTTGCATTTTATTCTTAACCAGGCATTAAGTAATGTTAATGAATGGTATCTTATTGTAGTGTTACCAACTAAACAGGAGATAAAACGTGTTTTATTTGACTTGACTGTCCTTTTATTTAATCCAAAACTGCGTTCATATTTAAAAGGCCTTTTAAACTATATACAACCACACACGATACCACTTTAGGGGCCGTTCACATAACGCGTGTTATGCATATAACGTTACTGTCTATGGTTTTATGCGCGTGCAAATTCGTTACTTCAAATGTAGGCGCGCGGCTTATAATAGAAGCATCTCAACAGGTCATGTGACAAAAACCAGCGGCCTGGAACATGGAAAGCTTTTTATTTCTCATCTCAATGAATATATCTAGTAGTAAAGCTAATGCAAGGGCTAGAAATCAATTAATTATTTGATGATACTTCCTCAGAGCGCAGTTTGCACCGCTTTCTCCTTTCCACAAGCGCGTGCTTTCCTGTTGCGTCTGCCATTGCTATGCAACCAAGAACAGAGGCGCGCCTGGAAAACGAATTTGCACGCGCAAAAAACGCGCTATGTGAACGGCTCTTTCCTCCTTTCTTGTCAACAAGTGGATTCAGAGAAACCGCATTAGCAGCGCCGCCGGTCGCATATCTCAGTGTGTTTATGTAAGAGGTCGCAACTGTGCACCGTTCGGACAGCGCGTCAAGAACCGGATTAACCCGATACTTCGGTACCACCGGTACATAAGAAAAGCTGGTACCGTAACCATTTAATTTTTTTAGTACCGAAATGGTACCGAAGTAACGGGTCTTTTGACAACACACACACATATATATATATATATAT
Source organism: Phoxinus dragarum (assembly GCA_033366665.1). Classification (NCBI taxonomy): domain Eukaryota; kingdom Metazoa; phylum Chordata; class Actinopteri; order Cypriniformes; family Leuciscidae; genus Phoxinus; species Phoxinus dragarum. The sequence goes on from JARPMJ010004509.1 coordinate 43,943, forward strand.
ATATATATATATATATATATATATAAATCTGTTCTCTCTTTTTAGCTATGTGACAGCCTCAAAAATGATACTCCTATGTAAGGGTCTGCAGCGAATCACAGCCAACCGCCAGAGAGAAGCAAATGTAACCACAGGGCAAGTGATAGAGTTGATGGACACCCTATGTTCATCAATGGACAGAAAGGTCCATAGAATGGAATACAATCACGTGCTATCAGACACCGCTGCACTTGACCCCAGGTTTAAGAAGTCAGCCTTCAGTGATGCCAGAGCGATTGATGAGGCTCTTCAAAGAATCAGGAGGGACAGCCCCAGCAGTCAGCTGGCTCAGACACCAGGGCAACAGGGAGCAGAAGCACCAGCAGTAGTGCCACAAACGTCTGCTGTTTGGATGCTGTTTGATGAGAGAGCAGCTGGGAATGCAGCACGAAGGAATCCCTCAGCAGATGCCATAATGGAGGTCCGATCCTATTTGGAGGAGCCCCTCCTCCAAAGATCTGCAGATCCTCTGAGCTGGTGGAAGAACAAGGCATCTATCTACCCACGGCTTACTTAAGTCATGACAGGGAGCCTCTGCATAGTGGCCACATCCGTTCCCTCGGAGAGGGTCTTCTCGAAAACAGGACAAATTATTACTGAGAGAAGAAACCGCATCAGCCCCTCGAAAGTGAGGCAGCTTGCATTTCTGAATGCAAATCTCTCATAAAATAAAAATATGATCAGCATTGTGTGTGTGTGTTCATGCTAGTTACAAAACATAACTAGTGAGATAGTTCATGCTGGTTATAACATGCCAATAAAGAAGAAAGAAAAAGAGGGACCGGTTTAATCCTTTCAGTTATTTATTTTTTGCGCAGCTCAGTGAACCGTGTAGCTCTGTGGACCGTTTCATCTGTCAAAGAGTGACTAAACCTCGAGCCAATAGCCTTCGAGTATGATACGAGGAGGGAGCATGTGATTTGTTGAATCTAGTGAACGAATACGCCCTTTATTGAGTTGCTTTGAGTATGAACGAGTCAAATGAACAGTTACATACATCTCGTTCGTGCAAGAACCAGTTGTTCGAACGTCAAGATAATAATGACGACGAAGTTAACAGTGCAAGCTGATGGTTTAATTTAATAAAAGACAGCTTAAAATTTTTGTTTTTACTAAAATCTACAAACTACATCAGGTAATCTGCTAACTTCAAAATGAGTGGCACCAGAAAGAGAAGTGTATTATGGACTTATTTTAATGAGGTGTCTCCAACACAGGCTTTGTGTACAATTTGTAAAACACAGTTGATCTACAGGAGGATCTACAGCTAAGCTTAACAGGCATCTAAAGGTAAAGCATCCAACTGTGCAGCTGACACAAAGGGAAACTGAACAAGCTGAGGATCCTGGAACATCCATCAGTACCAGTACTGCTCAACCTCCTCCTACCTCATCTGCCACGACCAGCACATCTCATACAACTGTCCCACACAGGCGACAAGCAGGACAGACCACCCTAACACATTTTGTGGCTCGGCCAATTGACCCACTAAGACAAAAGAAAGTGGATGAGGACCTGGCAAGGATGATTGCATTGGATCTGCAACCTTTTTCCATTGTGGAGGACAGAGGTTTCAAAGCATTTACAAAGGCCTTAAACCCCTCCTATATATTGCCCAGCAGGCAGACCCTGTCAAAAACAATCATTCCAGAAATGTTTTCAAAGGTTTGTGAACAAATTATGGACAAAGTTGGCAAGGCATCGGCTGTCTGCCTCACAACCGACTGCTGGACATCTAGGGCCACATGTGGTTTCATGTCAGTGTGGAGAGTTCCTCGAGAGTTCTTAAAAACTCTCACAAAATACAAATTTAAACACTTAAACAAGTTAATTCTTGTAACTGCTGTAAGTTACAGGCACATAGCAAGTTAATTCTTGTAACTTGTGTAAGTTACAGGCATGTATAACTTATTCTGTGTAGTTCTTCTGTAATTACATGCGGACACAGAAACAAACATGCAATTAGGGTCCGTGAAACTTTCAGTCATCTGGTGGAATTTTGCTAAAAGATCAAGAATGTCTTGTTGGATTTTGTTCAAGTTCTCTGTTGGATCCGTTAAACCTGTGAGACGGGATTAAAGCTCCAAAAGTTCTTTCACCACCATGGTTGTGCACAAGTCAGTCCTGGAAAGCAGCCATGTTCTTTGTTTGTGGCAGAAGCTGAAGTTGCGTGTGCCATGCAACGTTCTTTCCAGCAAACAAGGCGTTCTTGACATAATCATTAGCTCTAAGAATATGTTGTTTCTGGAGTCCACACTTTGCGCGATGTCCATGATGGTTAGTAGTGTGACAATCTTGATCATGTTCGATGGATGACTGAAGGTTCCACTGTTGACATACGTATGTGAGTCTCTGCGTTGTGTATTTTTTTATTTTCTTTTTCTTTGTGATAGTTGGCTCAGCAGTGGGTCGAGTCGTTTTCTGGAAGGTTGTGGCTTCATACGCAGGTGAGGAGGTCGGTGCATATGGGTCTCGGGACAGTCATCCAGTGGTATCTGCACAGAGGAAGAAAGAAAACAAAAGAGAAAACGGCAACAGAGCAGTATTCGTTGTAAAGACTGGTTGTATCCTCTGTTCCATCTGAGTCTGCTATTTGTTGTTCCTTCTTTCCCTAATACTTAATTCATGAGACACCTATGAACCAGTGAGGTAAGGATGGACTAGTGGAGGGGAAGGCCTAAGAGGGAAATCTTCACCCTGGGTTGGCCCCCGAAGCCTGTTGCGTTCAGTTCTTCCCAGGGCTCCTCACTGGTCCGTGTGTCCTATCCTGTCCCTGTAGCTGGAGGAACAGTGTGACATGTTCATTTACAAGTTTTCCCTTCCCTGACACAACACTTCAGCTGCTGTAATCAACATCACTCGGTGTGGTCTGTACCACTTAGGTTCTAACGGCTTGTTTCTTGAGCTGAACCATCAACAAAACAACTATTTTCAAACTAAATTTCCTATGGGAGTTTCTTTTACTTCCCTCGTAGGTGTGTATGTAAGCGTAACACAATTGGGACTCATTTCTCCTTCATCCTCTAACACAACTTCAGTCATTGCAGACATCATACATGAGGATGGGTTCGTAACTGGTGCACGCTGTAATACAATATTCAGAGGTGTGAGGGTAGTTAACCAATTTCTTTTGCTTGATTCATTAGTCCCTGCATGAGGGCTTTTTATATTTACAGTCTGACCTAACACCATTACTGATGAAGCCTGTGCTGTAACTTAACAGTTTAGGCTGTGAGTTTACTTAATCCGTGTCCCCCAAAGGAAAACTGAGACAGTCACTTTCCTTTTGTGCTATTAAACAAAAACAAGTCTTTCATCTTTGTTGTAAGTTACTGGGGAAATTAAGCACTCACAGCCCAAACGGCTAACACCTCAACAAGTTGCCCCACGAGTTTAATGACGAGGGGATCGGCTGCTTCAGAGTAGCAAACAGACTGAGTAAAAGCTGAGCAATATTGGTTACGTCTCTAAAATTCTTTTTGTTTTTTCTACATTCTTTCCCAAAATGTCCATGCTTGCCACAGTAAGAACAAGTGGGCTTCTCAAGGACTTTTGCGTTTCTTTGGCTTCTCTGAGTTGAACTTAACAGTAACTGCTGCAATTCTTACTCTCTCTCTGACATCAGAGTCTCTTTCCCAAGTGACTAAACTGTCCAGGTTGTCTTCCAGGGTTCTACTGGACCATGTTAATTCTAAGTAAGGCAATGCATTTTTATGTTCTGACAGAAGACCCTGAAACCATGTGCGAACTAGGGGACCATTATCACCTAGCACCTTCTCTGGCGTGTCTGCAATTCCGCTGTAAGCTGCAGCGGACTGACAGAACCTTTCTGTGTACTCACAAACAGTTTCACCCTTCTTCTGTAAACAACTAGTGAGCTTTGACCAGTCCATGTGTGGTCCAACAATGTTCTTCAGAATTTTCAAGACACCTTCTCTCAAATCATCTTTACTGGCCTGTTGCAGTTCAGAAGTGTTTTACAGCACTTTCAAAATCATTGAATTCTGACTCAGTCAAGATCTGTGATATTAGCTGGGTGACTTCAGCTAGAGTCATATCATAGAGCCGCATCTTTTTGGACAACTCTCTCCTAAACTCAGAAATTTTCTTTGCACTGATGGCAAACTTTCAGCAATTCTCTCAATATCTTTAGGACCTAAAGATGTTTTGACTGCTTGTGGCTGCAATATGGGGGTTGCAAATGAAACTGTATCGACACCTTTTCCCTGAGGCTTTTGTCTAGCTACGCACACTTCAACTGCATTTACATCTGCATTGACATCTGCATTGACATTGTCCTCTATACTATCAAAAGACTGTAGATCAGGATAGCTTTCATCTGACTGTTGGTCTTCTGAGTCACATTTGGTTGAGGCCTTGTGTGGCCCACCTTGTCTGTGAGACAGGACATTCGAGTATGCAATTGTTTGTTCTGTTCTTTTAACTTATCAATACAACGAGCTTGTTCTTGTACAATGGATAAGCTAAACTCTCTGTGACATAAGATAATACCTTTCACATTTTTCTTCCTGATACATGCACCCAACACTTTCTTGCAATCTTCAATTGACCATACTTTGTCTGCATCAATGCCAAATTTCTTTGTTAAATTCAATCTGACTGGCTCAGTCACGATGGAGTCCATGTGCTCTGATAACAAAGACTTGAATTCACTATCTGTCCATAAAGCTGTAGTCAGTCTAGTACTTTTCCTAAACATTGTGAATTTCTATGTTACCACACAAACAAACACTAAACTTCTCTCTACTGTCTTACAAACAGAGGGTACAATCTTATTAGCACATCACGCTAATCTTCTCTAGCTTACAAAAGACAGGCCTTCTTTAGCAAGAGGATACACACACATCTTAACATGTAACTGTTAAATCTTCCCTGCCTAGCAGAGGATAAACCAAAATACCAGCACATAATGCTAACCTTAGTGAAATACAGGGTAAACAAAATAACTAGCAATTTATGCTAATCTTCCCTGCCTAACAAGAAAGCAGAGGATAACTTTCATCTCTAAAAGACAACTTTAGAGGATAAACGTAGTTAATCAAACCCTGCAGCTGTTTGTTAACTCTTCTCTGACGGCGCAGAGGATACAAATTTGTACTGGTCTTGTAGGTTCTTTTGGATAGAGCAGCACTCACCACAACCCTTAGTTGCGAGGTTTCAAGATTCAGTCTGGAACTCAGTCAGTTGAAATTTGTAATCCTTCATCAGTTACATGCCACTTCATTGACAATTTTAAAATGGAGACATGTCTGTTAGATTGTTTTGAATTTACTGAAAGACACACTGCAGATAATCTGGCCGACAATCTTTTAAGAATTGCCAGAGAGTGGAACATAACGGACAAAATGGTAGCTTGTGTCTCTGACAATGCTCACAACATAACCCTAGCCATTCACAAAACATCATGGAAGCATCTGCCATGTTTTGCCCACACAATTAATTTGATTGTGAGGGGTGGACTCCATGTAATCCAAAATACACTGAATAGGGTTGAAGCAATTGTGGAGTACATGCACCGAAGCACTAAAGTTTATTTAGTTATCCAAATAAATATATATATATATTTAGTGTGGGTGTAATTGAAACTTACTGATGGAAGGGATATACAATTACAGATTGAACTATCTTCTGAAAAATATGATGTGATATTATATTGCTACAATGTTTGTTTTTTTATTCAAATTCCAATTTTTCTTTCAGTTCAACCTATAAAGGTCTAATTAACATTCCACGCTAACATTATAAAACCAGTTTTTTTGATATTTTGAATGCGAAGCAAAACTCAAATAAGAATAGACAAAATACCAATAATAAACAATTCTGTACTTTATTTAACGATCACCTAAACATCATCTTGCTGTAAACAGGACAAAGCAAAGAAAAAAGGAAGAAAGAATTGTGTAAGTGACTTTACTTTTCGTCTTCAATTGCATTAAAAAAAACTCCTCGGCTCATTTAAAAGTCGCTTTGGATAAAAGCGTCTGCTAAATGAATAAATGAAAAATGTAATGTAAATGCATAAGGTAAAATAATTACTTTCTGGTAGGCGAATCTTCCTTCTTTTTTCATTATTTTTGTCTACATAAACTATATAAAGTAAAATAATTACTCTGGCATTAATTCATTCAATTTAGGCTATAGTTTTAAGAGAAAAGATCTGGGCCCTTATTCATAAAGAATCTAAGAATCCTCTCAGAAAACTCTTAATTTAGCTTAAAAACTTTTATGTAGGAGTCTTAGCCTAAGAGCAATTCGGGAACGATCTGAGAGCAACTGAGTAAGGAAAAGACAAAAACTTTTATCTTAGTGAGGAGGCGGGGCTGACCCCGTTGCTATGTATGACACAATCTTTTGAAGACTGTGATTGGTTGGTTGTCCAAGAAGGAAAAAACGAGTGATTTTAAGTAAAGGGTCTATTCTAAGCCTTCACTTTGAAATTACATGTGTCATTTTTCCTTATTTGACCGTTCTCACACACACACACATTATATATGTGTATATAAATCCTTTTTTTTATTTACCATGCTGTTAATTTCCTAAAAAGGTATTTGATTGGCTTAGAATGATAAAAATGGTTCCACTCTTTCCAATTACACTGATTAATGGCATGTCTATTTAAGTGGTGGTTTGAATGTTGGTTTTAATGTATCAAACATGGAATCAAAACCAAGAAGGGTGAGAAAGCCCAACTGGACAGAGGAACAGTGTTTACTGTTAGCCCAGTTAGTGGAGGAACACAAGGCCATTCTTAAAGGAAAATTCGGGCCGGGTGTCACAGCACGGGACAAGAAGCAGACATGGGAGCGTATAGCACAAACTATTAACGGTTCATTCCCCCTGCTTGTGCGCACCAATGAAGACTGTGAGAAACGCTGGTATGTGTTGCAATCAAAAGCCAGAGAGGAAATTGCAGCACACAAGCGGGAGTCTTCACGCACAGGTGAGTGCTATAACACTTTTTTGTACGCTGGCAAACTTATCTCTAACAATTATATATGTATAGCCTACTGTACATGTGGTCCACTGTATTGTTTTCTAGGGGGGGGACCACCTGCTAAACAGCTGTCCCAAGTAGCCCAAACCGTTTTTAACATCTTAGGTCACTCAGAAACGAGTATCACCGGTTTGAAGGAGGGCACAGACAGCTCAATGATTCAGCTGGTGGAACTACAAACATGGTAATTTTAATAAACCAACAGCCAAGTAACACAATATAAAGACACATTTGTATTTAACATAGGCAAGGCCATTTCTATCTGGCATTCTATGAACTGAAAAAATAAATAAAAATTGGCCTACATTTATTTTAAATAACAGAGATTAAATGTGTTCTCCTTTCAGTAGCACAGAGCCGTCAGCAGAGGAATGGGGACCGTCGACATCGCAGGTGGGCGACCCTCAGCCCGAAGCGCCTCATTCCCTGCCTTCTGCTGCCCCCGCAGCTGCTCCAACACCATCCCTAGCAGACAAAAAACTGGAGATGGAGATGGATGTCCTAAAGCAGCAGAAAATAGTACTCCATCTACAGGAGGAGCACTACAAACTAAAAATTGAGCTACTCAAAAATAAAACTAATAACAAATAATATTTTTTTGTGTCTTCATAATATCTTTCTAATGAAAATGTTGGCTAAGGTGTGTCTGTTTAGTCACGATTTTTATATTACATTCACAGTAACTTACATGAAATGCAAATTAGTAAACTGAGCTCTGTAAGGATTCCCACTTTGGGACAGATCCCTCCCTTGTGGAGGGTATTCTTCATCATCCTCTTCATCAGCCCGATTGTCCGTGGGAGGGTCTGCAATTTGTCTAGCTTTACAGATGTTATGAAGCACTGCACAGGCTGTTATCACTTTGCAGACCTTTTCTGGTGCCAGTCGCACCTCTCCATGCAAAATGTGAAAGCGCCTCTTTAGTTGACCAATACCCCGCTCAACTACGGCTCGTGTTTTCTTGTGAGCTCTGTGAGTTAATGAAAATTAACAGAATTCAGTTGATATTTTCAAAACAAAATGGTAGGTTATTTATGGGAAGTAGAGTAGCCTACAAATACTACTGCAACACATTTGTTGTTCTCTAAATTTGAAGTCCACACACATTAAGTGTATGTGTTGTCACTGTTACCTGTTGTAATTTAGCTGTGACCCCTGGTCAGGACGGAGGTAAGGTGTGAGGAGCCATGGTTTACAAGGATAACCACTGTCCCCTAACAAGTGGCAATTTGCTGGAATACGAGTCCTTCAAACAGATGTCTCAGGCCACTCTCCGCCAGTATCCTGGCATCATGTGTTGCGCCGGGCCATTTTGCAACAATGTCTACAATCTTATAATCTGCACCGAAAACAACTTGAGCGTTTATGCTGTGGTACCTCTTTCTATTAACATAAACATCCTCGTCTTCCGACGGTGCAATAATTCGGATGTGGGTTCCATCAATTACTCCGACAACACCAGGGAAGCCTGCTATATTCATAAATGCAGTTTTTTGAGCCTGCAAGGTGGGAATGTCCAGTGGAAACGAAATGAACTGCGAAACAATAAGAGGTTCTGAAAGTGCTGTAGTTGTTTGTGTGATCACTCTGCTTACAGAAGGTTGTGACAGACCCAAATCATCACTACTGCATTGTTGCATTTTCCCAGTTGCCAAATATCGTAATGTAGTGATAACTTTCATTTCTGGTGCTATGGCATTTCTGCGCTGTGTCGGAGATGTTAGCGCGTCTCTAATAAGATCTGTCACAAACATAATCCCAGCACGATCTAATCTATAGCGTCGCATTAACTCACTGTCATCCATTGTCTGCAACACATTTCTTCTCCTTCGTCTTTCTGCCATTTTCTCCTCTGCTAAAGAAACTCTTAAGCCTCTTAAAAGTCCTCATCCGTGCTCCTAACAATTTTGACCTTTTTTAAGGGTTAAGATTCTTTCTGAATTACTTTTTTCTTTACTAGGAGTTTTTCTTTAATTTTAAGAGTAAACGCCCACATTTCTAAGAATTTTCTTAGAATTTCGTCACTACGAGCTACTCTTTGCGTTAAGATTCTTTATGAATACGGGCCCAGATAATTAAAAAAAGGTCAAACGGTAAATCTGGGCCCGTATGTATAAAACTTCTAAGAAATGCTCTTAAGAATAGTCTCAAGCTTTGACTTAAGTATAAAAAAATACTTAGTAAAGAGTAGGACTTTTCTAAGAGTAGGAGACTTTTATAAAGCAGCTAAAAGCAACTTTCAGTAAAGTATAAGACTGATTCTTAAAGTGGGACTTAAGTGATGTTAACTAAGGACTACAATGATGTGAACCCAAAATGGCCGCCCTCAACCTCTGAATCAGCCAATAGTGACACAACAGCATGACACCAATTATGTAATGTAATTATAATAAAATAATTTAATTAAGACACAGAAACTTTAATTTTTTTTTTTTTTTTTTTGCTTTGCATTGTGCAAAATTATCACAAATTAGTATTGAAGGAAAATTGTCAGATTCACCCTTTATTCAAATAGTATTAAAAATGTGTTAAATATTTTTGTAAGCGTATTGTGTAGTTGTGCCTGGAGTCAATTGTTTATTTGTGATAACACAATGAAACATTCCAAATTGTACAGACATAATTGTTAGCCAGGCTGTCAAACAAAGAAATTATGAACACGTTGTTGTGGCAAAAATTCATCGAACAAACATCACTGCGTAAGAGACACTCAGAGTCAAATTATAAAATAGAAGTATTTATTCTTGCAAGAATAGGAGCAGTCTAATACACAGTTGTTACCCTGTGCAGAAGAGTGACACACCCCCAGACAGACTCAACAAGCTTTTATCTAAGATTCAAGGCCTTCTTCCGCCAGAGCCTTCCTACCAGTAGTTTTCCATAGACTAAGCCCTCCTTCACCAAATGGCCTTCTGACATCTAGGTCAGAGGTCCTTGTCCGTCTGTTCTCTGGAGTGTCTCTCCCTTCTGCCTTCCCAGGTACATAAACAGAATCTTCTCTCACTACAAGTGAGAGTCACACATGTGACATTCTTTGAATCATCTATATTCTACTAAAGATCAGTGAATATCATAAAATCGCCACCACAACGTGAATAAACAAGAGAGGACAATGAAATATTAATAAATGATTATATTGCAGACAATGTATGATTTTTTTTCTCCTGTGAGCTTTTTAGTTTTTCTAAAACCTGTAGCTGTAGTTTGCCCTTTTTTGTCACTTAATATTCAACAATAAGATTGATCTGCCTGCATTGACACCATTATATGAGAATTGAACTGAACTGGACCAGAGTGGCTGTATAGGTAAATTAAATAGATAGATAGTTTATACCTCCGGGGGGTCGGCTGCGCGCCTGCCTTCGTCTTCAGGCAGGAAATGCAGATTCCGTTACCCTCAGATTGCGAGCTATGGGCGGGCCTATGCCAAAGAACCTTATAACACAATACTTGCTTGATGGGCTGTTAATAAATGTATACTTTGTCACGTCATCCGAGTCTTTCTGGTAGAAATGAATCAACACTGAACTTACTTAAGCAGGACAATGACACTATTTTCTTCTAGAGTTGCTGTACAGCCAAGACTAACTTTGTTACATTATTTTCCTGTAATCTCTGTAAAGCTGCTTTGAAACAATCTGTATTGTAAAAAGCACTGTAGAAATAAAGGTAACTTGAAATCATTTTGTAAGATAAATACCTTCACTAAGTTTAGTGTTTTGTTCTTCTTAACAAAATATAAATATAAAAATATTTTCCTCATAATTTGATGGTTTAAGCAAACTTGTAGGGTCATTAAAAAAAAAACTTTGCACATCACTTTTGGCCACTTCTGTATATTTGGTGTGGTCAGTGTCACAATAGTGCTATTCCAGAGCCTGCTAACTGTGGACTGAAGGACTCAAGTCATCACAGGTGCACTGCTTGCATTTGTCCAGTTGCCCAAAAATATAATTATTACTTTCATTTCATTGCCATAAAATTTCTTAAAGGCAAGTTACTAAAGAATACCTTGATGATTAAACTTTGTTATCGTTTGATCAACTCATTTAACTACAATACATCATATTTTCATTGAAAAGTGCATGGCCGCGTCCTCTCTGCTGCCATCTTGTTACTCCTAACTAGGTTAGGAGACCTCTCCAGCTCTCTTAAATCATTTAGGAGCTGAGACCAAGTCTTAACACTTAGGAACCTTTATGAATCACACTTATTCTTAAGTTTAGGAATAAGAGTAAAATTATGTAATTCTTAGAATTTTGTCAAACTTGAGACTAAAATTTTACTCTGAGTGGCTTTATACATACGGGCCCTGGTTCAATAATTAATGATGACATTCTTTGATATTAACAAACTTAATGTGTTTAATTGGTATCCTTTAATGTCAACTAATTTTAATCAAATGTTTACAATGGTCTACAAAAAGTCCAAGGTTAAAGCTAACGTTAGCTATCAAAAAAATTTCGGGGGAAAAAGGCGAAAACACATACATTAACGGCTCAAATTGTGTTACAAACTATCTTTACAAATATTAAATGGACTATCCATATGTTGGTGTATCGATGAGCTATAAAGTAGTTTGATTAAAAAAGAAATCGAATGAGAATGATGCGCTAAATAAAATTGACGATAGGCCTACTCACGTTTCGGCTTAAGTTCTTCACATGTTTATCCGATCCAGTTTGATAGGATGCACTGTCTCGAAAAACGAGGGGTCTGAGAATGCGGGACTGTAGCTGCAGGCTCCTTTATTTACAGCAATTAACGGTAAATATTGACGTATAATGTACATTGATTATTACGTTGACACTTAAATTGCTTACATATAATAGCATTTTTTTTTCTGGGGAGTAGCAGAAACACAGCATTAATACGTTTTTGTGTTTAATTTTGGTAGGAAATGGGGTGCTCCCATACCGTAGAATACATTTACAGCAACCACCATTTGCTGCATATTTCTGTAATGGAGAGACGGCATTAACGTTAACAGTGTGGTCAGTTGAAATGAAAATGGAGTTACACACACACGTCTATGTATATAATAACTGTACACACACACTATATATATATATTCTATTTTAATATTTTCAAGTGTCATTTATTCCTGTGATCAAAGCTGTATTTTCAGCATCATTACTCCAGTCTTCAGTGTCACATGATCCTTCAGAAATCAGGATAATATGATGATCTGATGCTCAATAAACATTTATGATTATTATCAATGTTGAAAACAGTTGTGTACATTTTTTTCAGGATTCTTTGATGAATAGAAAGTTCTAAAGAACAGCATTAATCTGAAATAGAAGCTTTTGTAACATTATGAATGTCTTTACTGTAACTTTTTATCAATTGAATTAATCCTTGATGAATAAAAGTATTGATTTATTTTATTTCTTCCCCCCAAAAAATAAAATAGATGTTCATACTGACCGCAAACGTTTGAACGGTAGTGTTTAATGTTACAAAAGCTTCTATTTCAGATTAATGCTGTTCTTTTGAACTTTCTATGCATTAAATGATCCTAACATAAAAATGTAAATAACTTTTTTTAACATTGATAATAATCATAAATGTTTTTTGAGCATCAAATCAACATATTATCCTGATTTCTGAAGGATCATGTGACACTGAAGACTGGAGTAATGATGCTGAACATTCATCTTTGATCACAGGAATACATTACACTTTACTAGATATTCACATAGAATCAGGTGTTTGAATAATATTATAATAATATTTCACAATATTGCTGTTTTTTCTCTCTCCCCATAATCAAATAAATGTAGCCTTAGTGAGCAGAAAATAACTAAATAATTATTTTAAAAACATAAAAATCTTACTGATCCAAAACTTTTGACTGGAAGTGTGTATACACACACACACATTGTTCTTGAAACTTTCATGTCAATAAAGCCCTTTGAATTTAATAAATGTTTGTGCGTTTAACTTTGGAGGGAAGGGGGACTGCTCCCATAAGGTATAATACATTTACAGTATTTACTGTGTTATGTTAAAATACATTTACATAAACCTGCACAACAAGTGAATATCATTTAAAGCTGCTCAGTTTAAGTCAAGAAAGAAGTTTGGTCAACAGTAAAAAATATGCAACCAATTGCATTTTTTTAATTATATAATAGATCTAGGGAGAGGGTGGGTAAGTCTTTAAAGAAACTTGTTTGAAAGATGTCAGAAAGCAGGCCAGAAGAGGAATACAAGTGTTCACAATAGAGCCATTGCATTCTTCCACCGCAGCTGTAGGACGATCTGGAGACCTGGTGGTGAATCGAGAATCAGTCAAATGCTTATCCATACACTGATAACAAAAGCATCCAAACTCCACGCTGTAAGTAATGCTATAGATACCTGGATGTTAGGGAGATTCCCCTGCCAGAAGCAGAGCGTGTCACAGACCCAGAGGAGACCGGGCCTGGAGTCGAGTCTGGTGGACAGAACTAGCAGTGGTAAAGAAGAGGAAACGGTGTTAAAGTTCATACATTCAAGGACAAATTAAATACACATTGAAAGCCTATGTTTCCTAAACATGTTCACAAGGTTGAAATTACAGAAGTGAGAGAACACACCTACAGTTAGGTCCATATCTATTTGGACATGTGTCATGATGTGTTATTTTGGCTCTCTGTACTCCTGTATTGTTTGAAATTAATTATATATACAAACCACTATTGCTATTCAAATTGTTGTTCTTACACAACAACATTATGGAAGAAGCTGGCTGATTATTTTCATCATCCAACAAATTATGAAAATTAGGGAAAAGATAATTTTATATTTTTATTGCATTATGATACTGTAATATCAGCCATAAATTCTGCTTTTATATAATGTGCAGGATTTGTTATACTGACATAGAGGTGTAAATTGATTTACACTTTTTAGCATTGAGGTCTTATCTGTGGGGGTGCTGCTGTACTTATTTGCTTTATATCCAGATGTATTTCTAACATTCTGACCACCTCATGTGTGTAAATAAGGTTGGCCAAAAAAACTCTGAATACAATGTAGTGCAACATCATGTTTAACTATGACCTCAGTATTGAATTTACACTTTTCTGACTGGTAGATAACGGTAGTGAAGTGTTGGTCACGCAAGCTAACTGCAATTAACTATTATCTTCCTATAAACATTAACTAAAGTTTAATTAACTTAAGCTACATAAATTACAACTACTGACTAGATTCATGAGAGGACGGCTAATGCGTTGAAATGTCAAAAATAAAGTAATTTCGTCAACTTACCAGCGAACGTACTTCGGAAACACTGAGGCCCGGTTTCACAGACATGGCTTAAGCCTAGTCCCAGACTAAACTGCCCACTTGAGCTGTCTTAACTCAAAGCGACTTGCACAGATATATATTAAAATTGTCAAAGATTTAGCCTGTTCTGGATTAAACAAAGCCGATTGCAAGAGGAAGGATTATAGCTAGTCTATGACTAAATTGAATCTTAAATGAACCCTTCAAAGAGGCAGGTTTAACTCCTGCTTAGTACTGTTTGTGAGGGAGCATGGAATATTTGGAATATCTCAATGAAAACCAACATGCACAGCAGAGGCCAGCCAGAGTACTTGTGGATAGGAGTGATCCATTACATTACTTTGATGACACAGCTTTTCAAGACCGCTTTCGTATGTCCAAGGAAAATGCAGTGGAGATAATATCTTTGCTTGAGCCTAGACTTTCCTGTCTGTCTCTGAGAGGAAGGCCTTTACCCATTTCTCTCCAAGTTCTGCTCACACTGAGGTTTTTTGCGTCCGGGACCTTTCACCGTGAAACTGGTGATTTGTGTGGTGCCAGTGAAGCAACTGTGTGTAGAATGAGGAGTCTTTACATAAAGTTTCCTGATGCTGCTGACCAAGCCAAATATAAAGTGCAATTCTATGAATAAGGGCACTTCCCAGGTGTCATTGGCTGTATAGATGGATGTCATGTTCCTGTCAAGTGTCCATCAACCCCTGATGCTGAGGAGTACAGGAACCGTAAGAACTGGTTTTCTATCAACGTTCAGGGTGTATGCACACCTAATTTACAGTTTTCAAACATTGTTGCGCGCTGGAAAGGTTCAACTCACGATTCAAGGATGTTTGTCAACTCTTCATTATGTGCTCAGTTTCAGAGTGGACAGTATAGTGGACTTCTACTTGGTGACAGTGGATATGGTCAGAGTAACCATTTATTCACTCCATACATAAATCCCACAACAGCTGAGCAGCAAAGATACATCAGAGCTCATATCCGAACAAGAGGCATGGTTGAACGCATGTTTGGAATATGGAAACATCGATTCCAGTGTTTACGTAATACACTTCGCTTCAGGCCAAGGAGATGCTGCAAGGTCATCATTGCTACAGCGGTGCTGCACAACTACCTGAAGCAGCGCTGCTGTCCTGATCCTCCAGTGGAAGATGACGATGAAGCAGATGTGGCCGTGACTGAGGCAGCCAGTGACCAACCAGGACTTGCACACAGAGTTGCTTTCACATTGCAGCACGTCAGCTAGATGAGATGTATTTCAATATGGAATGTACTCATTATGCCTTATTTTGCCTTGATAATTTTTGTTCTGTACAAAATTAAAATAGTGTGCAGCAAAATTTTTAAAAATTACTACACCAATACTGGTTGAAAATGTAGTTTGTGGTTGTTTAAATACACTCAGTCATGAGTATCTAAATGACAAAAGGTTTATTTTTGTTTTTATTGTTTATACATCATATTGTTATCCATGGCTGGTAATCACAATTGCCTCCTTACTGTGTCGTTTTTGGATCATACCTCTTTCTTCCAACTTCATATCCAATTCAACCTGTAGAATTCTCATTTTCATTTCATGGTCTTCCTTCAGATATTTCATTTTTTCCTCATGAAATTCTCTGGCTAACTTTTCATGGATGGTCATCTGGCTTGTTCTCTGCTAAAGGTGGTGGCAGCATCTTTTCTCAGGGATGCAGGAGCAGACGTGGAAGGCACACACTCACTGTGCTCTGGCTTTTCCAACCCGTTCAGATTCCTTTCTTCTGTGGGGAAAAACAGAGGCACAAATAAATTCACATGATCCTTACAATGAAAGAAGAATAAAAATGGACAGAGTGGAATATATGTACCAAAGGAAGAAATCAATTTCTTTCTAACATACCATTTGTGCTCAGATCTTCATCTGAACTGTTCAAGTGATCATCATCTGGTATGCCATCCAGAGGTTGCTGGTGCTGTATTATTCCAGACAGCAAGTCACTCAATTCATCAGTTTTGTCTTTATGTGGTGGTCCAGCACCAGTAGTAAATCGCTGTCTTCTGATCTCTGCATTCTGTCGTTTTAAAGCCAGTTTAAGGTTCTTCCACAGAGTCTATACAGGCAAAAATCATTCATTATAAATTGTCCCAAAAATATGAATATGAGAAATGAGCAATGATAATAATGAAGAAATCTCACCTGAAGTTGTTGTATTGTTTCTTGGGGGTTGCATTTTCATTTGCATTAAATTCATTGCAAATTGCATTCCAAGCACTCCTTTTCTTTTGCTCACTAGTAGTAGGGATGGCTGACGCGAAACAGTCGTTCCGAAGCTTTGCGAGATCTCGAAGCGCAGATGTTTCGAAACACTGATCCGAAGCGTGATTCAAAACACCCATGTCACGTGACTACGGCCAAACGAAGCCTCGAAGTGTTTCACAAGTGTTTCATCAGGTGTGATCCGCCGAATCAGCGTTTGATTGACACGGTCGGAAACAGACCACACGATCGCACATCTGTATAAAAGTGAAATTAACGCATATTGACCTCGTGGGTTTTTGTGAGAGGAGTTTGATTTTGAGATAGCGGATTTTTGGTGATATAGTGACATTTATAGTGCGATTTGTTTAGTTATATTTAGGCTTACATTTAAATTTACACAACACATTGACTGATAGGCTAGATACACAGAGTATATAGTGACACATTAATAGATACATAGATATAAATATATATAGACAGCTATATTAATAGATAGATAGATAGATACATATATAGATTAAAGATAGGGATAGAAATGTCAACATCAGACCCATCAACACCAGTAGAAACACAGGACAGTTTATGGGAACTTTTTGATACTCGTATCCATCAAACCCAGATGATACACAATGCTACAGCTGATGCCACAGTGGAAGTGAAAAAATACATCAACGATGCGTATTTGCCCAGAACTCATGATCCACTAACTTACTGGAAAGAGAGAGCAGTAATCTTTCCTCATTTGTATGTCCTAGCTAAAAAATATCTTTGCATTCCAGCAACAAGTGTCCCTTGTGAGAGGATTTTTTCCAAAGGCTGGAGAAATTATCTGTAAAAAAAGAAGTAGGCTAAGTCCTTCCACAGCAGAGAAATTAATATTTTTGAATACAAATATCTAAAAAAGTGAGACATTGTGGCTTGATTTATTTTATTAATATTCATTTTGCAGGACCAACATAACATTATGCACAGTGAGGAGCCTATATGTTACAAGATTCACATATTAGAAAAGTACAATAATAAAAAAACAACAACAATTTTAATGGCTCGTCAAGGTTGTTTCAGATCAACACCTGCAAGTGACCACTAGGTGTCACCGTGGAGACGGGTGTCGGATAGATTCGAAGCCTCGAAACAATATGGACCATTTGGTTCAGCTGTTTCATTGCTTCACGAAGCCTCGATCTGCCCATCACTAACTAGCAGTAGTGTGGATTTTACTTTCAATAACTGGATGGTTGGTCAAAATTTGTTTCAGTAGTGTTTTTTCATACTCACTGAAGTTTTTGGAACAAATTCTTTTTGCATCTGCCATTGCTTTGTGTCAAATGTACACCGATAAATGATGTTTTATAAACAAAGTTCGGGAGGAGCACGTTCAAATAATTGATCCAATTATCACATCATTCCAACCAGCTGTCAACAATCAGTAATCAACATTTCTATCCAATCAGCACGAGTGGAGACCTATATACACACTCATTTGACTCACCAACGTTCCTCGACAGTTTTTCAGCATCCCTCCACCACCCCGTCTCCTCACACTCGCCTGGTTACTTCCTAAACCAGCAATACGGGGGGAGTACTCTGTGTTCGGGCCGAATACCGAGCCCGTAGCCCTCTCCTCGGACAGCACGCCAAATATGCATACCATTTATTCCATCTGACTTATTTGTAAGTGTGAACTCGTGAATAATGTTTTCTGGTCCATTCCAGGTTTTTATGAGCACCATCAGCCCAACGGCATGTGCTTATACTCAACTTAATCAGGCCTATCCCAGGTGTTTTCATTTAAGCTTACTTAATTTACTCCAGGACTCTTTAGTCTCAGACTAACTAAGCTTATTTTATGCCACGTTCATGAAAGGTACTTAAATGCCCCAGTGTAACTAGTACACATTAAGGCCTACTCCTGGCTTATG
Source organism: Phoxinus dragarum (assembly GCA_033366665.1). NCBI lineage: Eukaryota > Metazoa > Chordata > Actinopteri > Cypriniformes > Leuciscidae > Phoxinus > Phoxinus dragarum. Next base: position 62,436 of record JARPMJ010004509.1, read on the forward strand.
CTTCGCCATGTCTGTGAAACCGGGCCTGAAAATGAATGGGGTTCAGTGCTGGAACTATCAGTGTTTGGAACTATCGGCAGCTCCACGACACGCATTACAAAGTTCCTATGGCAGTCTATGGGAGTGTCGTAACTCTGTTTTTCAACGGCTCTGGTTGGATCTACTCTGCTGAATGAATATCATATTGCTCTGTTTTGAGCCTGAACGAGAGAGAGAGAGATCTCCCGTTCGTGAACGAATTGAACGAACTGGTTGCTATCCCCCGTTCGTGTACCAGGTCGGCCATTCTGTCAATCTAGTTCATCAATCAGCAGAAAGTGGATGCAAAGCGCAGGTATCCGTACTGTGCACGCGCAATTCATATCTTACAGAACATAACTCCTCGATTAACTGGTTCTGACCAAACAAATACAATGTTAACTAGCCTAGTATGCAAACAAATTATAAAACACTAGTGATTTGTTCATCCGAAAAGAGTGTAATTTAAAAGAGTGTAATGACTTTGATTGCTTATTTAGACTTATTTTATCCATTTAATGAGTAGGGCACATTTCAACTAAAAATGAAAGAGTCTCTGGTAAGAATAAAAATTCAACCACTAATCCATATTAAATAATTATATCCACATTTCAAAGCTTGCGCACATAAGCCAAAGCTTATCTACCTATGATAATAAGTTCAGTCTATATAGAGTATCATCACTGTGCTGAAAAGTCCACATGATTAACTCTTTAAAGTGTTTATTAAGCTCACAGGGTCTTGGCTTGGGCCAATCGCCAACCGAACCACAGGCTCTACTCTTCAGCACAATGGTAACCCCAAAACTCACACATACCAGAAAACCTTTTAAATTACAAAATAATAGAACATTAAACACTAACAGATCTCTCCCTATATTAATATCGAGGAAAACACATTAAATAACACTTCATTTTAACATTTGCTCTCATTCAACAGTCAGAAGCAAAGCATGCTGGGAACTAGAAATCTGTTGTAACTCATGCTGCCTTCACGTGCTGTGGAAAAGATGATATTTTCCACTTGTGAACTGGTATTTACCAGTGTGTTGTGTTCAAGTGCTTTTATGATATTTTCCACTTGTGAACTGGTATTTACCAGTGTGTTGTGTTCAAGTGCTTTTATGATATTTTCCACTTGTGAACTGGTATTTACCAGTGTGTTGTGTTCAAGTGCTTTTGTTGTCGTAATGTAGGAAAAAGATGGACTCACAGATCCAGACCTGTTATTTGCCTAAAACGATTTTAGATTGCTCAAGTCATCTGCTACAGCAAGAAGATGATTTGTCAAAACTCAAACGGTAAATAATATGCTAATGCTGTATATTTTCTAGATCAAGAATAGTAGATATTTTTTTAAGGACAAGGGAGTTAATAGAGCTAATATTTCTGTTTTAGCTGCAAATGCTAGGTCTACCCTTATGTGAAGCATAGCTACTAGCCTAATTACCATTCACAACGCTTGCGTCGCTCTCCGCCATGCTGAAAAGGTCAAAGGTTATCTCATCTCGGCAACTCGTGCATCAAAATATTCTACGAGTTGCCCAGTGGAAAATACCACATGAGGGGGTGTTCATGTGCATTTTCCACGTCGGCTTTTGGTATTTACCATAATTACCATAGCACGTGAAGGCACCATCATTCCGTGAATGTGTGTGTGTGTGTGTGTGTGTGTCACTCATTTTCGCATTTATATGGGAACATGTGCAATATCTTTACACAATAAAGGTCCGTGTACTTGGCGGCCAACGGATTTTCGTTTTGAAAGGAAAAAAACTAAATCGAAAAACGGCCGGTTTCCCAATTTCCATTAGTAAATAGGAAAACGAAAATCGGAAAACAACCCATTATTCGTTTTTTGTTTTGATATCAAAAAACGGAAAACGAAAAACAATCTCGTTATCCGATTGTCCTTGATGTGTTTTTAGATGGAAATCGGAAATCAAAATACGGACCTATAAAGTCGTAATCCTTAATTCTGCGTTGGTATTTTTTCGTGCGGAAGCGACCCGGAAGCGATTGTAAGTAGTAAGCGGTTGTCATAGATACACCTGTGTGCATAGTGCATTTGAACATCAGAGAACATAGACAGTTGATACGGACGTAAAAATGTTTTTAGATGAATATGCTAGTTTTATTTTAGAAAACCGAAAGAATGGAATGTCTTGTGGGGATATAGCAGCTGCGTTGGGTTCACAGTTTGGAACGGTACGGGGGTTTTCTGAGAGGAGTGTGCGGAGGTGGTGTGCTGAGCAGGGACTTGTTAGGAGTAACGTTAACTTCTGTCCTGACGGCCAACTTGAAGTTGAAGTCGCTGAAGGTATTGCTGAGGTAAGTTTTTATTTTTTAATCAATCGCCGTTTACCACTTTTGTTAAATATACAAATGAATGCCACTCTTAAATAAAAAGCTGACCACAGATAGGGCTTCTTTCTCTATGTCTATGGGCCGATGTAACGTTAACGTACTTAGGTAAAGTTGGTTTTATATTCGCATATTCGCACATTCGCGGACTTCCGCGTTCAATAACTCGTGAACTAAACGTTGTTGCTACACAAAACACCTATCACATACAACTACACATATATCACCAGAAGCTACAACCTATTTTTCCTCAAAACGATCTTTCCTTCGCAGTGGACAAAATACATTGATCTCTATGCGCAGGCTTCTAAGAAGGGACCATCTGCAAAGTGCAAACCTGAAGGAAAGCTCGTTTTGAGGAAGAATAAAATATTGAAACAATGTTATTTGTGTAGGAACAATATTCAGCTCACGAGATATTGAATATCTCGGTGAATATCTGAATATAAAACCAAATTTACCCAAGGTTCAGACTGGATCATGACCTTCAGTACCACATACGTGGACAGCGCCACGAACATAGTCAAGTTTTCAAAAAAAAAGTTGCCAAACAGGGTAAACATAGTTTTAGGTTTGATATTTGATGTGTATTCACCTAGACTGCTTTAGTTTACTTTTGTGTATTCTACATACAGTACGCAAATATTTTTATGTAAAACTTACAGTAATTCACCAAATGGATTTTTTCATGTTCCAAAGGTTGTAGTACTTTCCTAGTGACCAGACTGACTTACTACAGGTCAAATTGTGACAATACCACCCTTACTGTACGTACAATTGACAAATATGTTTATGAAAAAATTACTGTAATTCGTTGTAAGTATTTTTTCGTGTTTCAAAGGTTGTAGTACTTTCCTAGTGACCAGACTGACTTACTACAGGTGACATTTTGACAATACCACCCTTACTGCACGTACAATTGTCAAATATGTTTATGAAAAATTAAGGGTGGTATTGTCAAAATGTCACCTGTAGTAAGTCAGTCGGGTCACTAGGAAAGTACTACAACCTTTGGAACATGAAAAAATACTTACGGTGAATTACAGTAATTCTTTCATAAACATATTTGATAATTGTACGTACAGTAAGCGAGGTATTGTCACAATTTCACCTGTAGTAAGTCAGTCCTTTCACTAGAAAAGTACTACAACCTTTGGAATATTAAAATAAAATCACTATAGGTGAATTACAGTTTATTTCACAAACATATGCAATAAAAATATGTAATATTATATGTAATAATATGTTTATTACATAAACATATTTGATAATTGTACAGTAAGGGAGGTATTGTCAAAATTTCACCTGTAGTAAGTCAGTCTGGTCTGTAGGAAAGCACTACAGCCTTTGAACACGAAAAAAAACTTACTGTGAATTACTGTAATTTTTTAAAAACATATTTGTCAACTGTACGTACAGTAAGGGAGTTTTTGTAAAAAAATCTCACCTGTAGTAAGTCAGACTGGTCACTGGGAACATGCTACAACCTTCGGATAGTAAAAAATCCCTTTGGTGAATTAATGTAATTTTATTCTAAAAAGTACTTATGTAAATTATGTACAGTGAGGCAGGTTTCCTAAATACAATCATTATAATGCACTTTTTATTGTTGCTAAAGTTAGAACACATAATGTGAGAGATATTTGCTGGTACATCTGTAGTTTGCAAAAATGTAGTTGTCTGTTTGCACACAATGAAAAAAAAAGACAACTTTTTAGACGGTCCCTATCTTGTTCACCGCACTACATTGGACATTCAGTGAACATTCGCAAGTTTGTATGCCATTAAAACAATACTTGCCCATTTTGATCGATTGTGGAAAATGTTGTAGTTCACCATCCTTGTCCTAAAGATCATGTAGCTGCTTTTATTTTGCAAAAATATGCTTTATTGCATATGTTATTGAGACACTTTTTAAGCAAAAAAGTGTGAATGTGCGAATATAAAACCAACTTTACCTAAGTATGTAACGTTAATCACCAAACATGTTTTGTTTATCGATAGATGCGAAAATCAGTATTTGAAAGAAATGCCTTAATCACTTTATCACTAAGTAGAATGTTTAGGCATAACAATAAACATTTAAACTAAATTGCACTCTTGCTCCCAGACTGGGTCGTCTTTTGGCCGAAAAATGATGACAGGCTATCTATCTGCAAAAGGGGTTAAAGCTTCTGAGGGCAGAGTGGGCAAAGTGTTGAGACGTATTCATCAACCCTACCACATTGCAAGACAGCAGGTAAGGTCATAGCATTGTTTTTTTTTGTTTGTTTTTTTTGTTTTGTTTTTCAGTTTCAGAACAGCTCATAGAATTAGTTCAATATTCAGTATATTAAACCTGATGGAAGTCACGAGTGGAATACGCTGAATACAATTTTATATTTTTTAACTTATTGATCCTTCCTCCACTCCTGTTTTTTAAGATATATGTCATGGTCCGCATTTGCACACATTCATATTTCTAGTGCCACTGGATTAGATTGGAGGCTCTGCTCTTTATTAAACCGTTGCCATGGTAAATCGTAGTATCAGAGCTTCATTGATGAAAGCTTTTTTTCATCCCCAGTTCCCCACTCACGTGCTTCCAACCGGTTCAACAAGTTGATTGAACTAATTCTATCAGCTATTCTGGAACCTAAAACTCTGACTTTTTCGTCAACTTAGCGCTCAGGGTTAAGCTCAGTGTCTGTTAAGCCTGCTTGCTGAAATAGGGCTTCAGATGTTTGGACCCCACTGTAACTTAGGTGTAGGTGAATCTTATCATACAAATCAAGGATTATTGAGATGTTATAATAATGTCGTTCATATATTTTAGGGTGCCCGAAATCTGAACCCAATACCCTACAATGCACAATACATGGGACACAAGCTACATATGGATCAGAATGAAAAGCTTGTTATGTTTGGAGTGACCCATGTAATGGCTATCGATGGTTTCAGCAAGAAGATTGTCAGCCACTCCACTATGCCAATAAAGAACAACATCATCATTTATGAGGAAGTGTACAGGTAAAATAACTTTGTTAGTGGTGGTCTGCATGTCATTGGGCAAGACATTGTGCCCAAATTTCTCGGTGGTTGTGTGGTAGCTTGCCTCTGTTACACCAAATTCTGCGAGCCATCAGATTCTGTATCAAAACCCAAACCACAATATTTTCTTAAACCTAAGCAAGTAGTTTTGGTGCCCTAAACCTAACTGCGACCAATTCACAACGTCAACCACCCTGAGCGCTTTACTTATTTCGGTCACAGAATCTGATGGGTCACAGATTTTGGTGTCACACCACCTTGTGTGTGTGTGTGTGTGGAGTGCAGCTGGAAAAAAATATGAAATGCTTGAATGCTTAAAATGACTTTTAATTTGCACTTTAGGGATTTATGGCTTAGACTAATGCTGTATATGTGTGAAGGTTATATTTTATGTTTGTCTGTGATTTGTCCTCAGACCTGCTGTACTTTCCTATGGACTATGGGATCAGGTCAGAGTTGACTGTGGGAAAGAGTTTTATCTGGCATTATTCATACAGGAAAAGCTGGCAGAACACAGACACAATACTCAAAGGCAGCCTTACCTTCAGACTCCTTCTACAAGGGTAAAATAAATGTTTAGTTAAAAATGAATCCAGGTTTCTTGCAACTGTATTTCTAATGAGGGCAGACTAAACACTATCCTTAAAAACCTGCACAGAACCATGTGATCGAGAGAATGTGGTCGGAGGTGAATGCCAGAGTCAACTACCCTTTGAAGACAGCTTTGGTAGAGCTGGTGGACCAAGATGAACTGAACATGGAGGACAACACATCGAAGTATTGTGTGTCAAACCTGACATGCCAGATGGCTAGGATTGGCATCACAAAAGTCACAGAGGCATGGAATGCACACAGGATCCCAGGTATAATAAATGTAATTTTACTGGCTACATTAATGTCATGACTTATTAATTAAGCAGTTTAAATATTTTTTGCTGTTCTATTATAGATTTCAATCTCGTGTATTGAATTAATTCATTTGTAGCTAATTAAACTGAAAATGTATATTTAAACTACAGTATATGGGCAGATTCAACATGTAAAACATGTTGTCTTACAGGGAAGGGAATACCAAATGAACTGGCTAAAGAAGGGTGTCCTGCAACACTTCCAGAGGACCTTCTGCCTGTTGGCTCTGCTGCAGCTGACCTGTATCAGCAGGAAATGGGATCCGCGTTGAAAAGGGAATCCATTTTTGGATGTGATCCTTTCCCCTCTGAAGAGGCCCAACAATGGACTGAAACTGAGTTTGGTTCTCACTTTGACATGTTATCACTGTACGAAAATGTGGTTCACCATAACTACGGCCCTTTCAAAGATGCAGTTAGGTCTCTTATTGATTTCACCAGAAGGTGTGTGTGACCTGCAGTGGTCAATAAAGAAGCAGTATACTTCCAAAAATAACATTTATTACAGAGGAAACTGTAAAAGTGGTTTCAGTCCATAACAAGATAAATTGCACTAACAATGCAGTAACTCTTGATTGTTTACAATAAATATATACAAGCACTTACAATCTTTGTTTCTTTGTAAATTCTTTGTTTTAAATGTAATTTTCATGTAAAGAATAAAAATCTAGCTCATCAGATCACAATAAGAACATAACATCAGTATTCTGTAAAGAATAAAAATCTAGCTCATCAGATCACAAGAACATAACATCAGTTATTCTGTCAAGAAGAATACAAATCTAGCTCATCAGATCACAATAAAGAACATAACATCAGTTATTCTGTAAAGAAGAATACAAATCTAGCTCATCAGATCACAATAAAGAACATAACATCAGTTATTCTGTAAAGAAGAATAAAAATCTAGCTCATCAGATCACAAGAACATAACATCAGTTATTCTGTAAAGAAGAATAAAAATCTAGCTCATCAGATCACAATAAAGAACATAACATCAGTTATTCTGTAAAGAAGAATACAAATCTAGCTCATCAGATCACAATAAAGTACATAACATCAGTTATTCTGTAAAGAAGAATAAAAATCTAGCTCATCAGATCACAATAAAGAACATAACATCAGTTTATTCTGTAAAGAAGAATAAAAATCTAGCTCATCAGATCACAATAAAGAACATAACATCAGTTATTCTGTAAAGAATAAAAATCTAGCTCATCAGATCACAATAAAGAACATAACATCAGTTATTCTGTAAAGAATAAAAATCTAGCTCATCAGATCACAATAAAGAACATAACATCAGTTATTCTGTAAAGAATACAAATCTAGCTCATCAGATCACAATAAAGAACATAACATCAGTTATTCTGTAAAGAATAAAAATCTAGCTCATCAGATCACAATAAAGAACATAACATCAGTTATTCTGTAAAGAAGAATAAAAATCTAGCTCATCAGATCACAATAAAGAACATAACATCAGTTATTCTGTAAAGAATAAAAATCTAGCTCATCAGATCACAATAAAGAACATAACATCAGTTATTCTGTAAAGAAGAATACAAATCTAGCTCATCAGATCACAATAAAGAACATAACATCAGTTATTCTGTAAAGAAGAATACAAATCTAGCTCATCAGATCACAATAAAGAACATAACATCAGTTATTCTGTAAAGAATAAAAATCTAGCTCATGTAACAGGTGTTATATTAATTTATTAATTTCACACAAAATCTCCCCCTTTGATATTATCAATTATTTTATATTTACATAATTGTTTTGTATTCTGGACATTTATTATTTTAATATTGATTTATTTTATTTGAGATGTCATGTTTTTATAATTACATGGTCATTTTTCAGTTTTGTTAAATATGGTGCGTGGTTCCTTTAAGTCAACAAATGTTCCGGTTCCGGTTGCCCTCCTTCAGTTCGCGGTAAATGCGACTGAAGAGAGGTGAGTGTGTTGAAGCTCCGTCTGAAAAGTTTTATATGAGTTTTGTTTATTGTAATACAACATGTAATTTTGTTCTAAAATGCACTTTAATCTTATTCAAACATGTATGCAGTTTGTGTGAATGATGTAATCGACTTATAACATGTATTTTCGGAAAGAATTCATTTAGCATGAGTGTGCAAGCTTTGTTGGCTAAAATAGTGCCTTTCACTGACAGGCCTAATTGTGAGAGAAGGCCACAGACTCGAGCTTGTTCTCATCTTTCTTTTTATTCATGCAGGTATGTTTTCTTTCAAGCTTTTGTTAATATTGTTTTGAGCTTATGTAAAATGCTTTATTGTTTTTATGAAATCTGTTGAACAAACACGATTTGAATATATGAGAAACTTAAATACATGATTATAAAGATGTTAAAAGTGTAAAATGTGTTGAGTTCGCGGTAAATGCGACTGAAGAGAGGCCTAATTGTGAGAGAAGGCCACAGACTCGAGCTTGTTCTCATCTTTATTTTTATTCATGCAGAATAAAATCCGGCCTGAGTAATTCCTGTTGCCCGGTCTCATTCATCTACAAACACAACACAACGCAGAGCTAAATGAAGACCGGTCACACTCATCAGATCACAATAAAGAACATAACATCAGTTATTCTGTAAAGAAGAATAAAAATCTAGCTCATCAGATCACAAGAACATAACATCAGTTATTCTGTAAAGAAGAATAAAAATCTAGCTCATCAGATCACAATAAAGAACATAACATCAATTATTCTGTAAAGAATAAAAATCTAGCTCATCAGATCACAATAAAGAACATAACATCAGTTATTCTGTAAAGAAGAATAAAAATCTAGCTCATCAGATCACAATAAAGAACATAACATCAGTTATTCTGTAAAGAATAAAAATCTAGCTCATCAGATCACAATAAAGAACATAACATCAGTTATTCTGTAAAGAATAAAATCTAGCTCATCAGATCACAATAAAGAACATAACATCAGTTATTCTGTAAAGAATAAAAATCTAGCTCATCAGATCACAAGAACATAACATCAGTTATTCTGTAAAGAAGAATAAAAATCTAGCTCATCAGATCACAATAAAGAACATAACATCAGTTATTCTGTAAAGAAGAATAAAAATCTAGCTCATCAGATCACAATAAAGAACATAACATCAGTTATTCTGTAAAGAATAAAAATCTAGCTCATCAGATCACAATAAAGAACATAACATCAGTTATTCTGTAAAGAAGAATACAAATCTAGCTCATCAGATCACAATAAAGAACATAACATCAGTTATTCTGTAAAGAAGAATACAAATCTAGCTCATCAGATCACAATAAAGAACATAACATCAGTTATTCTGTAAAGAAGAATAAAAATCTAGCTCATCAGATCACAAGAACATAACATCAGTTATTCTGTAAAGAAGAATAAAAATCTAGCTCATCAGATCACAATAAAGAACATAACATCAGTTATTCTGTAAAGAAGAATAAAAATCTAGCTCATCAGATCACAATAAAGAACATAACATCAGTTATCTGTAAAGAATAAAAATCTAGCTCATCAGATCACAATAAAGAACATAACATCAGTTATTCTGTAAAGAAGAATACAAATCTAGCTCATCAGATCACAATAAAGAACATAACATCAGTTATTCTGTAAAGAAGAATACAAATCTAGCTCATCAGATCACAATAAAGAACATAACATCAGTTATTCTGTAAAGAAGAATACAAATCTAGCTCATCAGATCACAATAAAGAACATAACATCAGTTATTCTGTAAAGAAGAATACAAATCTAGCTCATCAGATCACAAGAACATAACATCAGTTATTCTGTAAAGAAGAATACAAATCTAGCTCATCAGATCACAATAAAGAACATAACATCAGTTATTCTGTAAAGAAGAATACAAATCTAGCTCATCAGATCACAAGAACATAACATCAGTTATTCTGTAAAGAAGAATACAAATCTAGCTCATCAGATCACAATAAAGTACATAACATCAGTTATTCTGTTTTAACTACTTCGTCTTTAAACTGTTCTTTTAAGAGGTCAATTGCTGTTAAGGAACAACTGCTCCATTCCAAAATGTTTTATAAAACATCAAACGGGATTGAACATTATAACCATGTATCAAACAGATGTGATAATGAAAAATGCAAACCAGAGATGGTTAGACATGTTCCTGGAAAGCTGCAGGTTGCCATTCCAACATAACACCACAACAGATGATTTTATTAGCAAGTTCATCTTCATCTGAGAAAACAGATTAATAAAATCAACAACTGTGGTGTTTGCTAAAATAAAAAAAATGTGCAGCCTCTGTAGCTTTCCAGTTACATGGATGCCATCCTTGCTGAAACAATGGTACATGAGTTACTCTGTTTGTATCTCCTTGAAAGAAGACAGGAAAGCAGAAAGACCCTTAACCTGGTGCACCTTGGAGTCAAACTCTTCAGCTCTGCATTTCAGACAATGATCTGCGGTTAACCGCCACTGCTCCACACATGTTTGGCATCCAACCAGAGACTCGCAGCATGTGGAAAACATGGGCTCTTCCATTAGAGCTGCAAAAACATTAGTAATGTAACAGTAGGTACATATACAGCACATGTATATATATATATATATATATATATATATATATATACCCCCCCCCCACACACACACACACACACAAATTACGCCCCTGTACACATACCTTTACAAATTAGACAGGTGAAGGCATCCTTTAAAGTGTGCAGACAAGCATCTGGCATTACTGTTGTGGTTTTGGACTTTGCAAGCTCAGACAGCTGGTTTATGGTTGTAGTGATGTCTTGGAGGCCCTCTGCAGCTTCTTTTATTTGGTTAATTTTACCAATGACCTCTTGTGCACTCAAACTGTCTTCAGCCCTTCGACTTAAATGTAGGATCAGAAAAGAAATGATTCAAGATGCATTTAAATGGTGTATACAGTATGAACAAATGATTACACATATTTCTGAATATTTTACTCCGTAATAGTGTCAACCTCAGATACATTCTCTTAGCTGTTGAGTAAATAGTCTTATAATTAAAGGCCGTGTTGCAGGTTAAATTTTTCAACGAATTTGTGCAATTTGCTTTTTGGTAATGAACATTTAAACTGTTATCCATTGTATTTTATGTTGTTGGGTATCACAAAACGGAATATAATACGAAAAAGTAGCTACTATCTTACAGCGCCAACGATTCTCCTTTCCGCCACAACGCATTGCATGACGTCACCTTGGGGAGAGAGTTTACCAAAGCCCGTCTGGAGAGCGCTGAGAGTGACTAGAGAGACGAGTAGACGAGAGTGACTAGAGAGACGAGTAGACGAGAGTGACTAGAGAGACGAGTAGTAGACGAGAGTATTCAGATAGCGCAGATTATAGAACATGATCATTGTCTATACAACACATCTCTAGTCACCTATAACTGTTTAAGTTGGTTCATAAGACTTCGTGAAAAAAGTAAACAAACAATTAACATACTCGTGCGTGCGGGCTTGAAGGGGACCATGATCCTGCCTGAGATGTGTGTATGCTATATCTTCAGCACAGACGGGTTCAGGCAGCATGCATTCAGCATTCAGTCACATATGTCGCGGGGTGAGCTCCTCGACCAGCGACCAAAACGCACTCACTGCCCTACAGCACAAGCTTTCCAGCGCAGTTTCCACGGGACGACACCGCCCGCACAAGCACCTGCCAAACACCGCGACAGACACGCGCCGGCTACGTTTGCAACAACATTTTCACCGGAGGAAGAGAAACGCTTAGAAACGCTCATATAGCTAGCACGATGCCTTCTATTTATAGATGACAAAGACAAAGTTTACCAGTACTATGACAAAGGCTACCGGTAACGTTACTTATCTGAACTAACGTCATGATCACCGCCACTATAAAGAAAACGTTGATTTTTCAGTCGGTGCTATTCAATGACAGTAAAAAAAATATGTGTCGTTATCTCATTGCTGCGTTGCTAAATGATAGCAACTCACCAGGACACTTCACCAACTCTCCACTCATTCTGCTCGGACTATGCATTTCATCGGCTTTGACGCTCATCAGGCTAGCTTTCCTCCACGTCTCCCCAACGTGACGTCATCACCGAATTGCGTGAAAAAAAACGTTAATACCAAAAACGTAAAAAACTGGTATTTAAGACCATTTTTGAGACATTTTAAAAATGATATACATATCTTGAGTGATTTATGTACCCATTAATCGACAGTGGTGGTTAACCTGCAACATGGCCTTTAAATCATAATGAATAAATTCATGACCATGACTCAAAACTGATTCTTGTAAATTATTTTCAAATATTAATCATGCATGTAAGGAAAAAAGGATCAGCAACAGAATGTAAGTCACATCTCCAAAATCTATATTTAATTTTCTTTGAAATTTATGAATGTAATTCATAATTAAAAATGAAATTTATGAAATGAATGTAAATCATTACATTCATATGATTTTGCCTTCACGTGAAATGTTGTATTACCTTGCTTTAGCTCTTCTTCCATTCTGGAACTCTAGAAAGTCATATTCATAGATGGCGTAGATTTTTCTGGAGTTCTGTTTC
>JARPMJ010004510.1:0-2500 GCA_033366665.1 Phoxinus dragarum
TCTGCTTCCACACGCTGCAGGTCTCCAGAGCCGGAGGATATAAAGCAGCCACAGAGCATCACGAGCTCCACATGCTGAACTGCAGACAGAGCTCTTCATTCTTCCTCCTCAGGACACACCGCTGATCCAGAGGGACGAGAAGTTGTTTCATCGCTTCACAGAACAGAATCCAAAAACTTCTGTGGCGTATTTATACGATTTTGAGCAAATTGGAGCAGACCAATTCTTGCACTCTTGGGTCAGTAGTGGTGTAGTCCTGTAGTCCTGTAGTCCTGTAGTGGTGTAGTCCTGGAGTCCTGTAGTGGTGTAGTGGTGTAGTCCTGTAGTCTTGTAGTCCTGTAGTGGTGTAGTCCTGTAGTGGTGTAGTCCTGGAGTCCTGTAGTGGTGTAGTGGTGTAGTCCTGTAGTCCTGTAGTCCTGTAGTTCTGGAGTCCTGTAGTCCTGTAGTCCTGTAGTCTTGTAGTCTTGTAGTCCTGTAGTCCTGTAGTCCTGTAGTCTTGTAGTCCTGTAGTCCTGTAGTCTTGTAGTCTTGTAGTCCTGTAGTCCTGTAGTGGTGTAGTCCTGTAGTCCTGTAGTCTTGTAGTCCTGTAGTGGTGTAGTCCTGTAGTCTTGTAGTCCTGTAGTCCTGTAGTCTTGTAGTCCTGTAGTCCTGTAGTCCTGTAGTCTTGTAGTCCTGTAGTCTTGTAGTCCTGTAGTGGTGTAGTGGTGTAGTGGTGTAGTCCTGTAGTCCTGTAGTCCTGTAGTCTTGTAGTCCTGTAGTGGTGTAGTCCTGTAGTCCTGTAGTCCTGTAGTCCTGTAGTCTTGTAGTCCTGTAGTCCTGTAGTGGTGTAGTCCTGTAGTCCTGTAGTCCTGTAGTCCTGTAGTCTTGTAGTCTTGTAGTCCTGTAGTCCTGTAGTCCTGTAGTCTTGTAGTCTTGTAGTCCTGTAGTCTTGTAGTCCTGTAGTCCTGTAGTGGTGTAGTCCTGTTGTCTTGTAGTCCTGTAGTCTTGTAGTCCTGTAGTCCTGTAGTGGTGTAGTCTTGTAGTCCTGTGGTCTTGTAGTCCTGTAGTCTTGTAGTCTTGTAGTCCTGTAGTCCTGTAGTCCTGTAGTCCTGTAGTCTAGTCCTGTAGTCCTGTAGTCCTGTAGTCCTGTAGTCCTGTAGTCCTGTAGTCCTGTAGTCCTGTAGTCTTGTAGTCCTGTAGTCCTGTAGTCTTGTAGTCCTGTAGTCTTGTAGTCCTGTAGTCCTGTAGTCCTGTAGTCTTGTAGTCCTGTAGTCCTGTAGTCTTGTAGTCCTGTAGTCCTGTAGTCCTGTAGTCCTGTAGTCTTGTAGTCCTGTAGTGGTGTAGTCCTGTAGTCTTGTAGTCTTGTAGTCCTGTAGTCCTGTAGTCCTGTAGTCCTGTAGACTTGTAGTCTTGTAGTCCTGTAGTCTTGTAGTCCTGTAGTCCTGTAGTCCTGTAGTCCTGTAGTCCTGTAGTCTTGTAGTCTTGTAGTCCTGTAGTCTTGTAGTCCTGTAGTCCTGTAGTCCTGTAGTCCTGTAGTCCTGTAGTCTTGTAGTCCTGTAGTCCTGTAGTCTTGTAGTCTGTAGTCCTGGCATGTGTTTAGTATGAGCTGAAACCTCAGTGTCTGTGGACATGAAATCTTCTGTAGTCACTCGAGGGTTTTTCTGAACCGTTATCTTTCTTTTTCTGCCCCATCCAGAGAGTGTAGCCACTGTTCCTTTAACTCTGAACTCGCAAACTAGGAGACTAACTGTCTCCAGGAACATTTAGTGCCATCGCCATCTTTTGTATCTCACTCCTTGTTATGAAGGGAGATGATATCTTCTCTTAACTTTTGGACTATTCTTTTGACTTAGCCATATTTATGAACTTGCAGTCAAACGTGACACTCAACAAACCTCGCCAGTTCAGATATTTCATGTGTTCTATCTCAAGCACACCTGGTGTAGCTAATGAAGGCCTTGATCAGTGAGTCGACACCTGTTCTGCAGATGTGTGCTGTTGTGAGGGATTCTATCAGGGGTTTGAATCGTTTTGAAACTGCATAAGTCATAAAAAATTGCATTTTCAGTTAAATTTGAAGAAACTGCTTGAAACATTTGTTGTGTTGAGGCATTTCAATTATTTTTTTCTTGATTTGAACAGCTGACAGTCTGTACATTTTTGCCAATGAACTTTGCAAGGGGAATACTTTAAATTATAACTGTATATATATATATATATATATATAATATATATATATATATATATATATATATATATATATGCACACATATATTTGAGGCAGACGAGATGAATATCAATATCTGATCCAGTAAATCCATCCAGACGAGGAGAGTCATCAATAATATATGCGACAGTGTGTGTTGATCCGTGTCTCTTATTAAAGTGAATATGATAATTAAATCACAGCCTGTTAATTACACAGATGAGATTAATGGATAGAAACACTGTCAGAGAGACACTCCCACACACGCGCGCGCACACACACACACACACACACACACACACACACACACACACA
>JARPMJ010004510.1:7500-17500 GCA_033366665.1 Phoxinus dragarum
CAGTCGCACACTCGTCTGAGGAGCAGTCGCACACTCGTCTCGGGAGCAGTCGCACACTCATCTCAGGAGCAGTCGCCACACTCATCTCGGGAGCAGTCGCACACTCGTCTCAGGAGCAGTCGCACACTCGTCTCAGGAGCAGTCGCACACTCATCTCCGGAGCAGTCGCACACTCATCTCAGGAGCAGTCGCACACTCATCTCAGGAGCAGTCGCACACTCGTCTCAGGAGCAGTCGCACACTCGTCTCAGGAGCAGTCGCACACTCGTCTCAGGAGCAGTCGCACACTCGTCTCAGGAGCAGTCGCACACTCGTCTCAGGAGCAGTCGCACACTCGTCTCGGGAGCAGTCGCACACTCGTCTCCATCACACGCATCACACGGAATCAGACTTACTGGGATGAAATGTATTTGTGATGTTTGTCCACTAGAAATGACTGAGAGGATGCAGAGCTTTAGAGAGCTTTCATTGTATAATACTGGATGGATGGATGGATGGATGGAATGATAGAACAATGGAAGGATGGATGGATGGATAGATAGATAGAATGATAGAAAAACTGATGGATGATGGATGGAACGATAGAACAATGGATGGATGGATGGAACAATGAATGGATGGATAGAATGATAGAAAAATTGATGCATGATGGATGGATAGAACAATGGATGGATGAATGGATAGAACAATGGATGAATGGATAGAACAATGGATGGATGGATGGATGGATGGATTGGATAGAACAATGGATGGATAGAATGACAGAAAAATTGATGGATGATGGATGAATGAATAAATAAATATATAAATATGTTATTTATAATTGTTAAAAGTAATGATTTATTTTAATGATATATATTGAAATGTTGAAATAATTTAAAGGGCCATGAACTGAGAATTAAAATGTTCTTGATCTTTTGAGAATTAAGAGATTGTTATACTATAAAATACCCTGTGCGTTTCAGAACTCAAAACCTCCTTGTAATTCGAAACCGGCAGGATCTGAGAGCTGGGGACTTGCAGAAGAACAAACGCCTACGCCACCGCGTCTTTGGCTCCGCCCACTGGAGCATTATGAATATTACATGAGAACGAGAAAAGATCGACACAGGATCAATATTACCTTCCAAACCATCCGAACGCTGGGAAAGTGTTCCTGTTTCTCAGCTCTGCATTATTTGGTGCTTCTCACTGTGGATTATTTGGTAAGTTTCGGCGCAGGCAAACAGACGTTAATCCCACGAACATATAAGTAATCATGTTTATTCTAATGATCTGTGATCAGTGATTAGTAATAATTATTCAAGTTCAGACAGATTATCTCTCAAAACTCTTTATGCATCAGCAAATTAAACCATTGACTAAACAATCAACTTCGTTTCTCTTAGTAGAATGAAAATAATCTTATTTAAACTGTGATTAAATTATATACAAGCGATCAGAGAACGCTCCCTTCCCAATCGCCCAAGCTGTCAATCACACAGCCCGAGTTTATATGGACACTTGCCAAAACTCGTTATGAAATCAATGACGCTGTTGCACGGCACACGAAGCTCTTACTGTATTTACATCACGTTTGCATTGTTATTTGGTGAAGGCATTCGTGAGAGAGCAGAAACTGCGTTGCAATGATGAGATCACTTCATTCACGCGGTCAACAGACTGTCTGTCATCTGCTCGTCACGGCAGCCTCTCATGAGATGGAATAGATCTACATCTACATAGATGATCAAGCGTTTACACTGGAGTCTCACAGCAGCCAATCACAGCAGTGGGCGTTTACACTGGAGTCTCACAGCAGCCAATCACAGCAGTGGGCGTTTACACTGGAGTCTCACAGCAGCCAATCACAGCAGTGGGCGTTTACACTGAAGCCTCACAGCAGCCAATCACAGCAGTGGGCGTTTGCACTGAAGTCTCACACAGACACGCCCCTTCAAATGGAGCGTTCAAATCAGAGGCTAAAATCCGGCTATGAAAAATTCCTTTTATTTCTAATGATGACAATTTTTTTAATGTAAAAATCATACTAACTTTATAAGGGCACCCCAGGCAAAATTATAAAATAATAAAATAATCCAGTTCATGACCCCTTTAAATAAAGTTGCTTTGATATTTTTGACTCTTGAAAGAATATTTTGGTAATGAAACAGTGTGTCGTCTAGGAAGTGCACTCAGAATGATGACACACATGACGAGTTAAGATGCTTCAGATCTTTCACTCTGAAAAACACAAACGACTGAATCAAGAGACCCAGATATCAGAGAGAGAGAGAGGAGAGAGAGAGAGAGAGAGAGAGAGAGAGAGAGAGAGAGAGAGAGAGAGAGAGAGAGAGAGAGAGAGAGATAGGTGATCAACATTATAGCAGAAAAACCTGTTCAAGTAGAGCCTGAAAACTACATTAAACCATCCAGCTATCCATTTTCTATCATTCCATCATCCATCCATAACACCTGAGCAGTGCGCACACACACTCGCTCGCTCGCTCGCTCACTCACTCGCTCACTCACTCACTCACTCACTCACTCACTCACACACTCACTCACACACTCACTCACACACTCACACACACACGAGCATAAGCTGCTCTCTGCATGACACGAGTCCCGCTGAGTCCACGCATTATTCGTTCTTAAACGAATCAAAGCATCCGTGAGACGAAAGCTCAGCGTGATCCACTGAACACTCTTTGAACACGCTATAACACACACACACACACACACACACACACACACACACACACACACAGGCCCGAGGCAAAGTTTAATTAATTACAGCGCTGTTCTCCACCATTAGCTGAAGCGCTTTCCTCAACAATCAACACACACAACAGAAGTGTGTGTTCTGTAATCTGCGTGTCGGACGCGTCAGCATCGATACGTCATTAGCGCCGGCGTATCTTTATCTCTGCTGGATTCCACTAATTAACTCAAACGATTTCCATTAGAAGCGTATAACCTGAAGCCATGAGCGAACCGACCAATTACAGCTGGTTACAAACCAGCAAACACCAGCCATGATACCCTCACACACACACACACACACACACACACACACACCACACACACACACACACACACACGCAGATACACACACACACACACACGCACACACACACACACACACACACACCTAAACCAACACACACACACACACTCACACACACAAACGCACATATGCACAAACGCACGCACGCACGCACACACGCACATATGCACACACGCACCACAGACACACACAAACACACACACACACACACGCACGCACACGCACGCACCGCACGCACACACACACACACACACACACACACACACACACACACACCTGAACCAAAACACACGGCCTGAACAGTCTGATGATGTCGAGTGATGAGAGAGGACATTAGTCACAGAGAGTCATGAGAGTCACATTAACATGAGAAAAGATCGTAATGACTCTCATCGTCCTATTCACATGGAGATCCTTCACTGGAGTAAACATCTGCTGCCCCCATGAGTGTGTGTGTGTGTGTGTGTGTGTTTGAGTGACTGAGTGAGTGAGGTCTTTACACACCTTACACTCTTTACACACTCTTTACACTATTTACACTCTTTACACTATTTACACTATTTACAAACTCTTTACACTATTTACACTCTTTACACTATTTACACACTCTTTACACTATTTACACTCTTTACACTATTTACACTATTTACAAACTCTTTACACTATTTACACTCTTTACACTATTTACACACTCTTTACACTATTACACTCTTTACACTATTTACACTCTTTACACACTCTTTACACTATTTACACTCTTTACACTATTTACACTCTTTACACACTCTTTACACTATTTACACTCTTTACACTCTTTACACTCTTTACACACTCTTTACACTATTTACACTCTTTACACTATTTACACTATTTACAAACTCTTTACACTATTTACACTCTTTACACTATTTACACACTCTTTACACTATTTACACTCTTTACACTCTTTACACTCTTTACACACTCTTTACACTATTTACACTCTTTACACTATTTACACTCTTTACACACTCTTTACACTATTTACAAACTCTTTACACTATTTACACTCTTTACACTATTTACACACTCTTTACACTATTTACACTCTTTACACTATTTACACTCTTTACACTATTTCCACTCTTTACACTATTTACACTCTTTACACACTCTTTACACTATTTACACACTCTTTACACTATTTACACTCTTGTGTGCGCGCTCCGGTGTGCTCTCAGTAGCCTGTTATAGCGCAAGCAGGCTGCGCTCAGGTGTGGCTCATCTGTAATTAAGACACACGCGCGCCGCGCGCGCACACACACACTGCATGCACTCAAACACCTGTAGCAACAGACACCAAAGCTGGGGGACGTAACAACACTATTTACACTCTTTACACTATTTACACACTCTTCACACTATTTACACTCTTTACACACTTTACACTCTTTACACTCTTTACACTCTTTATGAAGTTTCTAAACGTAAGTTAGGGAGGAGTGAGCCAATCTAATCTTTCAATCATCAGCCGAGTACAGTATATAAGCAGCCGCTTACCTCTCCCCATAGCATCAGCTGTTCCAGTACGTGGTATTGCCACACGGAATAATGTGCGACATCCCGGAAATCCAACTCTTACCTTCAGACGACGAACTGACAAGCCTTCCTGAGACACCGACAGCCACACCCCGCGTAAGATCGGATCTTACGGATCCAAATACGGATAATCTTCATGAGCTTTCCGGCCGAGAAATCCAGCGCTCATATAAACCACGTTCCAAAAGGCAACGATCTCCTCCACCTTCAAGATCGCCAGTTTTAACTGAGCCTCGTACATCTTCTCAGACATCATCTCTCCATTCTACCGCTGCTAATAGACCGATTCCACCCATTTCAAAATGTTCAGTCAACAGCCTACGTCAAGTCCTCTCCCATGAGTCCTGACTGGTGCTCAAAAACAGGACCATATCACTCCTGTTTTACATTCCCTGGCTTCCAGTGCCTTCTACTTAGAGAGTAGATTTTAAAATGTTCCTTCTCGTCTGTTCGAGCTATATCCCATAGTAGTAGCAGCCTATCTATGGGGATCCGAATAGTCAACAAAAAAACATCCTGTTCCAATGTGATAATTCTGCCACCGTTCACTGTATCAACAAGAGCCGTTCTAATGCTCCAAAAACCATGCCCTTTCTAAGACGCCTCATTTGGATCTCTGCCTGTCATCAATTCGTCATTAAAGCTGAACATATAATATGACATTTATTTATTGAAGAGGAATAACCCCTTGAGATGAACCATCTCGTTTTCGAGGGGGTCCTCAATTCCAAGTACAGAGATTAACATTGACTTTACAGCAGCAGTCAAATAAAACAGAAGACAACAACAACAACTTACTTTACAATAATAGTATGTACAAAAAATATATAATACATAACTCATACAAACAAGACATTCACTCATACAAGACTCTCCAAAGGTTGCTCCCTCATCCCTCCACAGAGTTAACACATGTAGTATATATGTACCTAAACATCACAGTAAATACATTAGCAAACAAAAGTATAAAGGATTAACTCAACATGCTTAAAATAAGTTTCATTTAATCCCGTTTCAGGGTATCACCTCTATCAGTGGTAACCACTGTAGAGCAGTAATGCAGTAGTGACCACCAATAATAATAATGCTCCAGCCTCTGTCCTGACCTGTACACTCAAACCAGCACAGAGAGAGAAAAAAAAAAAAAAAAAAAAAAAAAAAAAAAAAAACATACATATGTGTAAGTATACAATATACATACACACACAAACATATACAAATACATATATATATATATATATATATATATATATATATATATATACACATATACACATATACACATATACACATATACATATACATACACATACACACATACATATAATAAAAATAATAATAATTAAAAACAATTGCATGTATTCTGAAGATGTTGAGCTAGGGCATTTTTAAACATTGGAAAGGAAGTCAAAGAGCGAATTGAAGGTGGAAGGTTATTCCAATCATATGGTGCTTTATGTTGAAATGCATATCTTCCTATTTCTTTATTGATTTGAGGAATGAGAAAATAAATTTGGTTATTGCGTCGTAAATTATAAAATGAGCTAAATGGAATTAAATATTGTTTTAAATAGGAAGGATAGTCCATATAAATACATTTATAAATAAATTGTAACCAATGAAAACCAGGTCACCAAAATCAAACAGCTGATGCTTTATCCCGTTTTCTTTTTCAGAAATTCAGAACATTGGCTCCAGAAGCAGACTCCGATCCAACTCCAGTTCCACCTTATTCAGAACTCATATTCGTCTAGACCAGGGGTGCCCAATCCTGCTCCTGGCGATCGACTGTCCTGCACAGTTCATCTCCAACCCTAATCAAACACACCTGAAGCAACCAATTAAGGTCTTCAGAGCATGTCAGGATCACTTGAAAATTAAAGGCAGGTGTGTTTGATTAGGGTTGGAGATGAACTGTGCAGGACAGTCGATCGCCAGGAGCAGGATTGGGCACCCCTGCTCTAGACCATCCCCTCAGACATCTCCATACCCTATCCACGAATACCATCTTACAAGCCGTTTCTCCCAGAACACTCCAAACCTATTGGACAGCTTGGGGTTCCTTCAAAAACTTCCACAGAGCTCACAACATGGTTTTTCCTGAGTTTTCCCTCCTCTCAATATCCTCCTTCATCACATACCTCCATTACACCAGTTCAATTAAACCAGGATCAATCAAAGTCTACCTCAGCGGAATTCATTTATTTTTTAAGCTCCTCCACGGCCAACAGTGCCCCAACATTTCAAATCCTAAGATATTCCTCCTCATCAAAGGTTTACAAAAAACCAATCCCCCACGTCCAGACTCTAGACAACCTTTAACCATCGACATTCTCAGTACCCTGCCTAACCACTCTCCGCTCAGGTCTTTTTTTCTCCCAACAAAACAAGAACCCTAGACGCCATGTTCAACTTGGCTTTCTTTGGTTTCCTCAGAATCTCAGAATTTACCACCAACTCAAACTTCAACCCATCTATCCATCCTACATTCTCCGACCTTCAAATAATAAACCATGACACCATACGCTTCAACATCAAACAAAGCAAAACCGATCAATTGAAACATGGCCATTCGGTTTTCATTTTCAATTTGCCAACCCCTATCCAACCATACCAGTCCTTAAACTTTTTTCTTCACCAGAGGAAATCCCAAATCACCTCTTCTCTCGATCCTCTCTTCACCGATGATAAAAACCTCCCTGCCTCCAGACATTGGTTTCAAAAGAACCTCAAATCCATCCTCAACAGTTCCGGCATCCCAACCAAACATTTCTCTTCACATTCTTTCCGAATAGGTGCAGCCACCACAGCAGCACAAAGGGGCCTTTCCGATCACCAAATTAAAATGCTGGGTCGATGGTCGTCCCACGCCTTCGAAACATACGTTCGTTCAGATCTGCATAACATTAGACAAGCACAACAAACACTAGCATCTTTCTGAGTCCGGACCGCCTCTCCCTACTATCGCATCTCCCCGCTTACCTAGCCCCGCAGGGCGTGTATTCATCTGGATGCAGTGAGAGCTCTCCCCTTTCAGATGTGCGTGACATACCACTCCTGGAGTGGGGTCTCCCATCTGGATCGCCGTGTGGGCTCCCCATCCAGATGCATCGTAGGCTCTCCCGTTCGACTTGCTGTGTGGGCTCTCCCGTTTTGATCGCAGTGAACTCCCTATTTATACATATGGGGGGGGGGGGCTCTCTCCTTCGAAACGCAGCGGGAGCTCTCCCGGTCGAAACGCAGTATGAGCTTTCCATTCGGGCGCCGTGGGGGGCTCTCCCTTTCCAAAGCGCCTTGAGATCCTTCATGTTCTTAACCATGGAGGATCCCCCATTCAGATCGCAGTGTGGGCCCTCCTATCCGAAAAGAGGACTGGAGATACCAAGGATTGTACGTCCCTTAAGTGCGACGGGCTATTATGTCTTTATGTGATCTAAGCCCCCTGTGTCAGAAGGATGGTAGTTCTGCATTTCCATGTATACCGTAGGCTCCCTCTTGCTGCATAGGGAGTTTCGCTTCAGATATTGGTGGCCCGTTTGCCTTTAGGGACGAGGACCTCCTCCCCTGTTCGTGACATCTGGAGGCCCTATGTTCTCTAACTCCATGGGGCTCCATGTCATGGATGTGGCAGGGCGTTCTCCAACCTCGTACTCAAACTCCAGTCCCAAGATACTCCCGCAGGAGTAATTTCTGAAAGTCACTGCCGCAGCAGTGCAGCGGTGAGATGTACCCCAGGCAAATTTCCACAAGCCCATGTCGTTTCACTCCAACGAACGCAGGCACACTCTTTCAAACACAGCTCCCGCCGGAGCTCCACTCATAGCCCCACATGGTGGGCATAGTAGGGAGACGCAGTCCAGCCAGAGTTACCACAGGAGCTCCGTTAAACATCACTGCCGCAGCAGCGTCTATCCATGCTCCATACAGCTTAAATTTCCACTCTTTTGGGGGGTAACATGCTTTAAGCTCTTAGGCATCCTGTATTTCCCAAGTTCTTAATTAATTGATCATGTTATTCTAACTTGCTGTCCCAAATTTTATTCGACACTTTTGGGGGGTATATCAGAGCTCGAGTTGAAGCTGCTTCATCGAGCCCCTCTCCAGTGGACAGCAAGCCAAATAAGTTTAACCTAATATCTTAAAGATTTTATGGGCAAACAAACTCGTTAAACACTCTTTACACTCTTTACACACCTTACACTCTTTACACTCTTTACACTCTTGACACACTTTACACTCTTGACACTTTTTACACACTTTACACTCTTTACACTCTTTACACACCTTACACTCTTTACACTCTTGACACACCTTACACTCTTTACACACTTTACACTTTTTACACTTTTTACACTCTTGACACTCTTTACACTATTTACACTCTTTACACTCTTTACACACCTTACACTCTTTACACTCTTTACACTCTTTACACTCTTTAAACACCTTACACTCTTTAAACACCTTACACTTTTTACACACTTTACACTCTTGACACTCTTTACACACCTTACACTCTTTACACACTTTACACTCTTTACACTCTTGACACTCTTTACACACCTTACACTCTTTACACACTTTACACTCTTTACACTCTTGACACTCTTTACACACTTTACACTCTTTACACTCTTTACACACCTTACACTATTTACACTATTTACACTCTTGACACTCTTTACACACTTTACACTATTTACACTCTTTACACACCTTTCACTTTACACTATTTACACACCTTGCATTATTTACACTCTTGACAGTCTTATGGAGCTTTAACAGACAGGAATAATATTTTAGAGGTAAACTGAAAGTAACAGCTCGGGTCATGTGAATGTTCACAACTGCCATGTAAAAATTCAATTATTTACGGTTGAGAAATCATCAGAAACTGTTTTTAGACCTTTACAACTCAAAATATCCTTTGATTTCAGATCCTCCTGTCCACCCTCTCATCACTGGGCATCACAGGAACTCCTCTCCACTGGTTTGAGTCCTATCTCACAGGTAGGTCCTTCAGGATCGCATGGAGAGGTGAGGTATCCAAAGCACATCAACTGACTACAGGGTTCAGTTCTTGGACCGCTCCTCTTCTCCATTTACACCACATCACTGGGACCCATCATACAGGCACATGGCTTCTCTTACCATTGCTATGCTGATGACACCCAGCTCTACCTCTCATTTCAACCTGATGATCCCACAGTAGCTGCACGTATCTCAAGCTGCCTGGCGGACATCTTGGCATGGATGAACGAACATCACCTGCAGCTCAACCTGGCAAAGACTGAGCTTCTCGTCCTCCCTGCCAATCCATCTCTACAGCACGACTTCACTATCCAGCTAGATTCATCCTCAATCATCCCATCA
>JARPMJ010004510.1:32500-35000 GCA_033366665.1 Phoxinus dragarum
CTCTTTAAAGAAGCTCTGAGAGTCCATCTTCACAAGAGCTCCGGCGCTTCAAACCCTACAAATGCACTGCACACTGTTGTATATTTATGAAGACCGCTGAGCTGAACACTTGCTGCGCTTGTACGTGACAAACTAGTCGATCACTGAACACTCGACCGCACACATCCACCGTACGCGTCAGTCGCTAAACGCTCGCGTACAGACACTACACTAGCGGTGTGACAATATATCGGAATAAACACACACACACACACATACACACACACCGAACGCTTCAGTCACTAAACGCTCGCGTACAGACACTACACTAGCGGTGTGACAATATATCGTAATACACACACACATACACACACACACACACACACACACACACACATCCACCGAACGCGTCAGTCACTAAACGCTCGCGTACAGACACTACACTAGCGGTGTGACAATATATCGTAATACACACACACATACACACACACACACACACACACATCCACCGAACGCGTCAGTCACTAAACGCTCGCGTATACAGACACTACACTAGCGGTGTGACAATATATCGTAATACACACACACATACACACACACACACACACATCCACCGAACGCGTCAGTCACTAAACGCTCGCGTATACAGACACTACACTAGCGGTGTGACAATATATTGTGATACAGAAATACAACAATATGTATTGTGAGTTTCAGAAATTTTGGGTCAGTACTATATTAGACCCTAACCCTAACCCAATCCTAACCCAACCCTAACCCTAACACTAACCCAACCCTAACCCAACCCTAACCCTAACCCAACCCAACCCTAACCCTAACCACTATATAATGTTGAATATAAAGTGTAATAATGCAATGGGGAATATTTATGGCTCCGGATAATGCTAAATGTCTGATGTTACCAGTGAAAAGTGTCCTACATTATTATGAATATATCCAGAGCATATTCATCTAAAATAATTGTGTATTTTCAGAATCATGGATAATGTTATTCTGGTGTCTCTATTATCCTGTGCTTTGTGTTTCCAGCACAAGTCGATTCATTTACACACACAATGTAACACCAAATTTTTGCATTTTAATCAACAGGACATTTTTGTTAACCTTTAATTATACGTTTTTGAGTATCGCAATAATATGTGACCCACTAACCCCAGTCTGGAGCCGCACGGGTATATCTGTGGATATAGCAACTATACACCGTACGGGTCAAAATGATCCATGTTGTTCATGTAGAGGAGTAATCAGCTGGAGATCAGGCCAGTGGTGTGTGTGTAGTGAGCGCAGGGTGAGTGTGTGTAGTGAGCACAGGGTGAGTGTGTGTAGTGAGCACAGGGTGAGTGTGTGTAGTGAGCGCAGGGTGAGTGTGTGTAGTGAGCGCAGGGTGAGTGTGTGTAGTGAGCGCAGGGTGAGTGTGTGTGTAGTGAGTGCAGGGTGAGTGTGTGTAGTGAGTGCAGGGTGAGTGTGTGTGTAGTGAGCGCAGGGTGAGTGTGTGTAGTGAGCGCAGGGTGAGTGTGTGAAGTGAGCGCAGGGTGAGTGTGTGTAGTGAGCGCAGGGTGAGTATGTGAAGTGAGCGCAGGGTGAGTGTGTGTAGTGAGCGCAGGGTGAGTGTGTGTAGTGAGCGCAGGGTGAGTGTGTGTAGTGAGCGCAGGGTGAGTGTGTGTAGTGAGCGCAGGGTGAGTGTGTGTAGTGAGCGCAGGGTGAGTGTGTGTAGTGAGCGCAGGGTGAGTGTGTGAAGTGAGCGCAGGGTGAGTGTGTGTAGTGAGCGCAGGGTGAGTGTGTGTAGTGAGCGCAGGGTGAGTGTGTGTAGTGAGCGCAGGGTGAGTGTGTGTAGTGAGCGCAGGGTGAGTGTGTGTAGTGAGCACAGGGTGAGTGTGTGTAGTGAGCGCAGGGTGAGTGTGTGTGTAGTGAGTGCAGGGTGAGTGTGTGTAGTGAGTGCAGGGTGAGTGTGTGTGTAGTGAGCGCAGGGTGAGTGTGTGTAGTGAGCGCAGGGTGAGTGTGTGAAGTGAGCGCAGGGTGAGTGTGTGTAGTGAGCGCAGGGTGAGTGTGTGTAGTGAGCGCAGGGTGAGTGTGTGAAGTGAGCGCAGGGTGAGTGTGTGTAGTGAGCGCAGGGTGAGTGTGTGTAGTGAGCGCAGGGTGAGTGTGTGTGTAGTGAGCGCAGGGTGAGTGTGTGTAGTGAGCGCAGGGTGAGTGTGTGTAGTGAGCGCAGGGTGAGTGTGTGTAGTGAGCGCAGGGTGAGTGTGTGTAGTGAGCGAGGGTGAGTGTGTGTAGTGAGCGCAGGGTGAGTGTGTGTAGTGAGCGCAGGGTGAGTGTGTGTAGTGAGCGCAGGGTGAGTGTGTGTAGTGAGCGCAGGGTGAGTGTGTGTAGTGAGCGCAGGGTGAGTGTGTGTAGTGAGCGCAGGGTGAGTGTGTGTAGTGAGCGCAGGGTGAGTGTGTGTAGTGAGCGCAGGGTGAGTGTGTGTAGTGAGCGCAGGGTGAGTGTGTGTAGTGAGTGCAGGGTG
>JARPMJ010004510.1:40000-52500 GCA_033366665.1 Phoxinus dragarum
TAGAATATAAAGGATACTTGGATCATTAGCAGGACGCTGAGGTCACTGACTCAAACACGACTAACGAGTCATTGATTCTCGTACATTGATCGACGGAAATGTCAGAGCTGCAGAAATCATTTATGGAAAATTGCTGATATTTGAGCGCCGATAAGCTTTCGCTACACTTTCATTTGTTATCGTAAGCAGTTCATTCACTGGATGAAGCAAAATACACATTAACATGATTTGGTCAAATATAAACTGTAAATACACTATATTGCCAAAGGTTTTGGGACGTCTGCCTTTACATGCACTTGAACTTTAATGGCATCCTGATCCGCCAATCCTGATCCGTAGGGTTTACTATGGACCCTTTGCAGCAATAACAGCTTCAGCTCTTCTGGGAAGGCTTTCCACAGGGGTTAGGAGTGTGTTTATGGGAACGTTTGCTCATTCTTCTACAAGCGCATTACTGAGGTCCGGCACTGGTGTTGGAGGAGAAGCTCTCAGTCTCCGTTCTTCATCCCTAAACTGTTCTATCGGGTAGTGTGCGTGTGTGCGTGTGTGAGAGAGAGAGTGTGTGTGTGTTTATATCTGTGCAGCCAGTCCAGTTCCTCCACGTTTTACACCACTGCACCCCACTCTTTACACCACTGCATCCCACACTTTACACCACTGCATCCCACACTTTACACCACTGCATCCCACTCTTTACACCACTGCATCCCACTCTTTACACCACTGCACCCCACTCTTTACACCACTGCACCCCACTCTTTACACCACTGCACCCCACTCTTTACACCACTGCACCCCACTCTTTACACCACTGCATCCCACTCTTTACACCACTGCACCCCACTCTTTACACCACTGCACCCCACTCTTTACACCACTGCACCCCACTCTTTACACCACTGCACCCCACTCTTTACACCACTGCACCCCACTCTTTACACCACTGCATCCCACTCTTTACACCACTGCACCCCACTCTTTACACCACTGCACCCCACTCTTTACACCACTGCATCCCACACTTTACACCACTGCACCCCACTCTTTACACCACTGCACCCCACTCTTTACACCACTGCACCCCACTCTTTACACCACTGCATCCCACTCTTTACACCACTGCATCCCACTGTTTACACCACTGCACCCCACTCTTTACACCACTGCATCCCACTCTTTACACCACTGCATCCCACTGTTTACACCACTGCACCCCACTCTTTACACCACTGCACCCCACTCTTTACACCACTGCATCCCACGCTTTACACCACTGCATCCCACTCTTTACACCACTGCATCCCACTGTTTACACCACTGCACCCCACTCTTTACACCACTGCACCCCACTCTTTACACCACTGCATCCCACTCTTTACACCACTGCACCCCACTCTTTACACCACTGCACCCCACTCTTTACACCACTGCATCCCACTGTTTACACCACTGCATCCCACTCTTTACACCACTGCACCCCACTCTTTACACCACTGCATCCCACTCTTTACACCACTGCATCCCACTCTTTACACCACTACACCCCACTCTTTACACCACTGCATCCCACTCTTTACACCACTGCATCCCACACTTTACACCACTGCACCCCACTCTTTACACCACTGCACCCCACTCTTTACACCACTGCATCCCATTCTTTACACCACTGCATCCCACTCTTTACACCACTGCATCCCACTGTTTACACCACTGCACCCCACTCTTTACACCACTGCATCCCACTCTTTACACCACTGCATCCCACTCTTTACACCACTGCATCCCACTGTTTACACCACTGCACCCCACTCTTTACACCACTGCACCCCACTCTTTACACCACTGCACCCCACTCTTTACACCACTACACCCCACTCTTTACACCACTGCACCCCACTCTTTACACCACTGCACCCCACTCTTTACACCACTGCACCCCACTCTTTACACCACTGCATCCCACTCTTTACACCACTGCATCCCACTCTTTACACCACTGCATCCCACTGTTTACACCACTGCACCCCACACTTTACACCACTGCATCCCACTCTTTACACCACTGCATCCCACTCTTTACACCACTGCATCCCACTCTTTACACCACTGCATCCCACTCTTTACACCACTGCACCCCACTCTTTACACCACTGCATCCTACTCTTTACACCACTGCATCCCACTGTTTACACCACTGCACCCCACTGTTTACACCACTGCACCCCACTCTTTACAGCACTGCATCCCACTGTTTACACCACTGCACCCCACTCTTTACACCACTGCACCCCACTCTTTACACCACTGCACCCCACTCTTTACACCACTGCATCCCACTCTTTACAGCACTGCATCCCACTGTTTACACCACTGCACCCCACTCTTTACACCACTGCACCCCACTCTTTACACCACTGCACCCCACTCTTTACAGCACTGCACCCCACTCTTTACACCACTGCACCCCACTCTTTACACCACTGCACCCCACTCTTTACACCACTGCACCCCACTCTTTACACCACTGCACCCCACTCTTTACAGCACTGCATCCCACTGTTTACACCACTGCACCCCACTCTTTACACCACTGCACCCCACTCTTTACACCACTGCACCCCACTCTTTACACCACTGCACCCCACTCTTTACACCACTGCACCCCACTCTTTACACCACTGCACCCCACGCTTTACACCCATTTTAAAGAATAATTTAGGTGTGTCTAATTCTAAACTTTGCTAGACTAAGTGAGACTTGTTAAAGCACTTGTATACTGTGGTCCTCTTGTTGGTTTGATTGATTCTATCGTTCTACTCATTTGTAAATTGCTTGGGATAAAAGCCTCTGCTAAATGATTAAATGTAAATGATCCACCGAGACTCACCCGGTAGGACTCTGAGGTCGGCGTCTGTGCCGGTGCGGGAGCTTCCAGGATTCTCCGCAAGGCATCGGTACGTGGCCGAGTCGGGCGGCTGAACTCTGCTGACCTGCAGTGACCCCGAGGGCAGGATGACCACTCTGCTCTCGGGGTCAAAGGTCAAGGGCAGGTCCTCCCGGTTCTTCTGCCAGCGCACCACAGGCATGGGCTCCCCGGTGACCTCACACCGCAGAAGAGCTGTGTCCCCCAGGTGTGTGGAGACCGACTCTGTGGGGACGACCACTCGCAGAGGACCTGAGGGAGAACAGCAGAGAGAGGGAGTGTTAGTGTGTGTGTGTGTGTGTGTGTGTGTGTGTGTGTATACACAAATAAATTCACTTGCATTTGCAAGCTTCATTTCGTTCTGATGTCACAATAGTTATTGTTACATTTAAAATTTGATTTTGTTACAGGCTAAAAACTTTTTGTAGCACAAACATTTTTTTGACACAATTTATTCAGTTTTAGCTCTATAGCTATGTGTTTTGTGTGAAGAATGCGCATGTTATTATGCAAACCATGTGATATGTGTTTCTGTACTTCTGCGAACTGTACATGAAGCTGGATCATCTTTAGATGTGGACTCGAGTTCAGAAAAGCACCTTCACAACCGGACTATGACCAAAACACTTCATGATTGACATCTCAAACATGAGCTCATTAACATATGACCGCCCACATTTAAATATCAGCAGCTGAATATTCAGTAACATTATCGATTTCACTGCACTGACACATCAGATGAGAACAAATCTTGAACTGAATTATATGCCACTTCTGAGTAAAAATTATTTATAAATAACAACAATTTGCACAGACATCTGTTACATCCACTGATATACACACACACACATATATATATATAAGCGGTTGAAGTGAGTCTCAGAGGACGGAGGTCTTGCTAATAACGTTCATGACTGTGTGTTATGTGGTTTGAGCCCCGCATTACACAAACTCACAGGGGAACTACAATTATTTCTCAGCTTTCTGCCAACAAACTGTGTTGCCGGAGTCCTGCATCTTATCGCAGTGATTATTGTTAACATCGTTCCCTTAACTGCCTCCAATTACACAGCGTGTGTGTGTTAACTGAACAGCCTCGGGCCACACACACACACACAGCCGTATATAACCACTGATTATCAGCATCAGAACATGAATGAGGTCAAACAAGGGAATGTGGAACAGATTGAGTGTAATATATATATGATTATCACTTATCATTCCTATTTTGCACCCGCGCACAGCGACTTTTCCCTCCACAGACGCACGTCGGTAAATTAGGGAATGAACTTGCGCTTGCGGGGGCGGTTCAGTGTAAAGAGGAGTGTGTTCCGGCGCAAAACTTCCATGGTGCTATTTTCCAGTTTTAGAAAGCAATTGCGCCATTAACCAGGAAAAAAACCGTCTAAAGACAGCGGCGCGTTGCCCGTTAGTGATATGGTATTTTAAGGGCGCGTGCTTGGCCATAATGTTAACGCGCATCCACTTTGATTCTCTAATATAAACAGATGCAGCAGTTTTCATTTTTGCAAATCATACATTATTACAAGGAAAAATATTAACACACGAGGGAAATCATTGTTGTGTCCGTGAAGATGTGGAAAAGATCTATCTAGATTTAAAAAAAAAAAAATATCTAGATTAGGCTACACATTTACCCAAATTATACGCCTGTTTAACCGAAGCTAATTTGGGTGGGTTTCTCCATCATCCCCAATGTCACTTCTCTGTGTTTTACGGCCCTGACGAGAACGTCGGTCTCATCGGCTGTGAACCGCTCCTGGCGTGCGCCGGCAAATCCGCCGTTATAATAGCAATCCGCCATTATAATAGCGATCCGCCGTTATAATAGCAATCCGCCGTTATAATAGCGATCCGCCGCTATAATAGCGATCCGCCGTTATAATAGCGATCCACCGTTATAATAGCAATCCGCCGTTATAATAGCGATCCGCCGCTATAATAGCGATCCGCCGTTATAATAGCAATCCGCCGTTATAATAGCGATCTGCCGCTATAATAGCGATCCGCCGCTATAATAGCAATCCGCCGTTATAATAGCAATCCACCGTTATAATAGCGATCCCCCGTTATAATAGCGATCCACCGTTATAATAGCGATCCGCCGTTATAATAGCGATCCGCCGTTATAATAGCGATCCGCCGTTATAATAGCGATCCGCCGTTATAATAGCGATCCGCCGCTATAATAGCGATCCGCCGCTATAATAGCAATCCGCCGTTATAATAGCAATCCACCGTTATAATAGCGATCCGCCGTTATAATAGCGATCCGCCGTTATAATAGCAATCCGCCGTTATAATAGCAATCCGCCGTTATAATAGCGATCCGCCGCTATAATAGCGATCCGCCGCTATAATAGCAATCCGCCGTTATAATAGCAATCCACCGTTATAATAGCGATCCCCCGTTATAATAGCGATCCGCCGTTATAATAGCGATCCGCCGTAATAATAGCAATCCGCCGTTATAATAGCAATCCGCCGTTATAATAGCAATCCGCCGTTATAATAGCGATCCGCCGTTATAATAGCGATCCGCCGTTATAATAGCGATCCGCCGTTATAATAGCGATCCGCCGTTATAATAGCGATCCGCCGTTATAATAGCAATCCGCCGTTATAATAGCGATCCGCCGTTATAATAGCAATCCGCCGTTATAATAGCGATCCGCCGTTATAATAGCGATCCGCCGTTATAATAGCGATCCTCCGTTATAATAGCAATCCGCCGTTATAATAGCGATCCGCCGTTATAATAGCGATCCGCCGTTATAATAGCAATCCGCCGTTATAATAGCGATCCGCCGTTATAATAGCAATCCGCCGTTATAATAGCGATCCGCCGTTATAATAGCGATCCGCCGTTATAATAGCGATCCGCCGTTATAATAGCGATCCGCCGTTATAATAGCAATCCGCCGTTATAATAGCAATCCGCCGTTATAATAGCAATCCGCACGTTACGCCCAAACCACACCTATGAATAATGAAGCTACTTCAGACCAACACATTTTAGATTTGCGTCGGGCGCAAGAGTCGTTTATCCCGCCGGTATAATAGCAACAGCGCCGGGATCCGCCCACAAAGTTACTTGCGCTTTGACACTTGCGTTTCAGATCGTTAAAATAGGGCCCATGGTCTGATCATGAGATCTGGAAACTAGCAAATGAAAGCGACGATTGGAACGGCATTCTGTCATCATTTACTCACACTCGAGCCTTTCTTCTGCTCATACCGTTTTTATTCATCAAGGACGCATTCCTTTGATCAAAAGTGGCAGGAAAGACCTTTATAACGTTACAAACGTTTCCATTTCTGTTCAGTACAGCTTCTATTCATCAACAAATCCTGAAAAATAAGATGTTTAACGGTTTCCACATAAATCTGAAGCAGCTCATCTGTTTTCAACGCTGATGATAATCATAAATGTTTCATATTACACTGATTTTTGAAGGATCATGTGACACTGAAGACTGGAGTAATGATGATAAATTCAGCTTTGATCACAGGAATAAATTACACTTTACTGTATATTCACATAGAAAACTGATGATCTACATCATAACAATAACTTTTTTGATCAAATACATATACAAATACACACACACACACACACACACACACACACACACACACCATCAAAAAGTTATTTAAAGCAACACAAAAGAGTTAAAACAAAGAAGCAGGAGCTGGGGAGCTGGAGGTGCTGGAAGCGACTCATAATCTCATACGCGTGTTATGAATGTGCTGAATATGAGCGTTTCCTGCGCTGATGAGGGACACATTGTGGCCTGTGATTACAGAACTTCATTATCTGCTCTCATTAAGAGGGTGTTCATATGCAAATTAATGGAGAGAGCGTTTAAATCTAATTAACAGAGAGAGAGAGAGAGAAATGAAGAGCGCGGCAGAGGAATTATTCACTCCTGCATTCCCAAAATAGAGGAATGTGTGTGTGTGTGTGTGTGTATGTGTGTGTGTGTGTGTTAGAGGAAAACTCAATCGACTCCTACAGTCGTCCCTCATGTTGAAGATGCTGTAAATCATGTCAGATGTTTTACTGACTTCATTCTCACAGCTTTTCTTTCAAACTCACATCAGGAAAAAAAGTGACTAAACCTCAACCACACTTGACTGCAGGATGACTGACAGGAAGAGAGCGTTTCTGGCTACACACACTCCCACTGACATTCCTATACTGGTTATTAGACAGATCAATGCCGTGAACGAGAATCTCAGGGAATCTCACTGACTAATTCTCTCACATCTCTGCACAATCCACCAGCTCGTTCTATCGCTCCCTCGCCCCCTCGTTCCCTCATTCCCTCGCTCCCTCGCTCCCTCGTTCCCTCGCCCCCTCGCCCCCTCGTTCCCTCGCTCCCTCGCCCCCTCGCCCCCTCGTTCCCTAGCCCCCTAGTTCCCTCGCCTCCTAGCCCCCTAGTTCCCTCGTTCCCTCGCCCCCTCGCCCCCTCGCCCCCTCGTTCCCTTGCCCCCTAGTTCCCTCGCCCCCTAGTTCCCTCGCCCCCTAGTTCCCTCGCCCCCTAGCCCCCTCGCCCCCTCGTTCCCTAGCCCCCTAGTTCCCTCGCCCCCTCGCCCCCTCGTTCCCTAGCCCCCTAGTTCCCTCGCCTCCTAGCCCCCTAGTTCCCTCGTTCCCTCGCCCCCTCGTTCCCTTGCCCCCTAGTTCCCTCGCCCCCTAGCCCCCTAGTTCCCTCGCCCCCTAGTTCCCTCGCCTCCTAGCCCCCTAGTTCCCTCGTTCCCTCGCCCCCTCGCCCCCTCGTTCCCTCGTTCCCTCGCCCCCTCATTCCCTAGCCCCCTAGTTCCCTTGCCCCCTAGTTCCCTCGCCTCCTAGCCCCCTAGTTCCCTCGTTCCCTCGCCCCCTCGCCCCCTCGTTCCCTCGCCCCCTCTTTCCCTCGCCCCCTAGTTCCCTCGCCCCCTAGCTCCCTCCCCCCCTAGCTCCCTCCCCCCCTAGTTCCCTCGCCCCCTAGTTCCCTCGCCCCTTGCCCTCTCATTCTCTCGCTCCCTCACTCACTCGTTCTCGCTCCCTCACTCACTCGTTCACTCGCTCCCTCACTCACTTGTTCTCTCGTTCCCTCATCTCTCGTTCTCTCGTTCACGTTCTCTCGCTTTGTCGTTCTCTCGCTCCCTTGCTCTCTCGCTCCCTTGTTCCCTCTTCTCTCGTTCTCTCGCTCCCTCACTCACTCGTTCTCTCGTTCTCTCGTTCTTTCGCTCCCCCGTTCTCTCGTTCACACGTTCTCTCGCTTCGTCGTTCTCTCGCTCCCTCGTTCTCTCACTCCCTCGTTCCCTCGTTCCCCGCGCCACGTGTTCAGCAACATGTCTAACTCGCGTCACTAAACACAGCCTTCGCTAATGTCACAAACGCTGAGTCACCGTTAGCGGCCCGTCAAACACATGCACGTGCAGAGCTCCTCCGCTCAGTGTTTGATCTGTGTCTGCACTTCAATTACAAGCACAGAATAACCCAAATATTAAATATGCTAAAACATTTGCATTTCGCTCTGAAAGTCTGTTTCAGGGAAAACACAGACAAGGCAATTACAGTCCGGAAGGTCGTGCCGGCGGCACAAAGTCAAACAACGGCACTCTCTGTAAGACTCTCTGTTCACAATGATTTCTACATGTATCCGCCGTGATTATGCCAGTATTTTATCCAGTCGACACAAAGGCCAAGACCTCGCAGACTAATTAAGATGCAATCTAACGACCCACAATGCTTTGCTCGCGCCGGCCCACCTGCTAACATGCCCGTCATCTCAGCGTCTCTGCTAATCACAGGCCTTTTCTCTGTTGTCATTGCTCTGCTAATTGGCCACGCGGACGGGTCGTAATCTGTCAGTCAGCGGTTACGCTCATTAGCGAGCCGCTGTATGCTAACTAATTTAACAGGAAGTCAACAACCCACTGAAGGCTATCAAAGAATGGATTCTGTCGATTCAGATGGACGGTGGGCTGTTAAAACTAGACAAACGCCTCTGGAGTTAGTTAAAGTGCCTCTATTACGTTATTTAAAGGCTTCTAATGTTGTCTTGCGTCTCCTACAACAGGTTCTCACGCATCAAAGATCAGAAACACTGTAATGTCCTCATAATCTTCTCTCAGTCTCTGAAACACTTCATCACAGATTCAGTCTCTAAACCCCGCCTCTCTGAGACCTGCTCTGCTCTGATTGGTCAGATGGCCCAGTCTGTTGTGATTGGGCAGAAACCAAACACTTATTATCATTTATCATATCTCAATTTGATAATTATGACATAACTGACTCAAAATTAAGACAAAAAGTTAAATGACAATTCAGTTGAAATGACAATGAGATTAAGTCAAACTATTGACTTAAGGGTCAAAATTATGACATTATGTTCGAAAATGTGAGTCAAAATTCATAACTAGTCATAACTATGATATAAAAAGTAAAAACTAACCTAAAAAGTCAAAATTATTATAGTCAAAATTATTCTGACTGAAGACGTAAAAAGAAATTGTGACAAAATGTTGAAATTATGACACTAAGTCATAATAAGACATTATTTAAGACATAATTATGAATGATATAAAAAGATGCTATATAAAAATATCTGTTGGGTATTTTGAGCTAAAACTTCACACACACACACACACACACACACACTCTGGGGACGACTTATTTTACACCCCTTTAAATGCGCTATATAAAATAAAGTTTATTATTTTATATCAATGTAGGCTAACTATTATCATAAATAATCGGTTAAATGCTACAATAAGGCATGAAGATATTCAGATGTTGTAAACATTAACATCATGATTTTCCGCTTTGAAATCATGTGCGTTGTGAAGAGCGCTTTACAACAACAACTCTTTTGTTCTATAAATCATGTCAGAATGAGGCCAGAAAATCCGATCTGTCGCTGAATATGAATCAAACGTTCTGCAATCGGCGGTTCCTAAACCTCTAAACGAGGAAGCGAGTTTGTGCTCGGCCTCATTACGCGGAATAAAACTTCTCTTCTCCTCCGAGATCATCTTCAGTAATGATCTTCATCACGAGCCACAGAACGACGAGCGCGAGGACATCGAGCGTGATGGAAACGTTCAGTCCAGAAACTGGAGCGCGCGCTGACGCTAACCGCGCGCATGACGCGAGGAACGGGGTCAGACGGAAGAGTGTGTTCATCGAGAGGACCAGCGCGGACTTCTGCTGATGGAGAGTTAGGGACAGAGACATGCATCGAGCGTTCGTGAAGCAGCGGGTCAGCATGTCAAAACACACAGTAACTGGGCCAAACAGAGACACACACACGCACGCACGCACGCGCACACACACTGCAGGATATAGATGCATTATCATACGAGTCTCTTCATGTATAATAAGCATATCTGCATGCACAGTTTAGACAGTAATGATATCAACCGTGAGATGCAGAGAAAACGCTTCTTTCTGTCTTTCTGTTTTGACATCAATATCTGAACTTATTATAGTGACGTTCATATGAGAACACGATTTACTCTTTAAATCATAAGCATGAACAGAATTGCGTATGAAGTGTAATAATGTATCTGGTTAATATGACTTTAAGACGAGACACTGCGAGCAAAAGCCTTGTTTTTTATTATACTTCAGTAAAAAGCATTTCTCTTTCCTACACACACACACACACACACACACACACACACACACACACACACACACACACACACACACACACACACACACACACACACACACACACACACACACACACACACACACACACACACGCACGCACACACGCACACACGCATACACACACACACACGCACACACACACACACACACGCACGCACACACGCACACACGCATACACACACACACACGCACACACACACACGCACACACACACGTTATTCTTCACACTGCATTTCTCTTTCCTACACACACACACACACACACACACACACACACACACACACACACACACACACACACACACACACACACACACACACACGTTATTCTTCACACTGCATTTTGTTTATAATCATGATGAACGCAATAATTCTGAAGTTAAAATAAAATGAGGAAAAAAAGTGTTTGTAGAGCAAAAGCTTACAGACAAAATAGTGTAATTCTGAAGAAGGAAAGAGTGTTTGGAAAAGAAGAGGAGATTGAAGCTGTTCATCATCATCATTTATTCATATTTTTAGTATAAGTTTATTCAAGTAAAATTAATAGTTAGTTTTGAAAACATTTCAGAGTGATATTGGTGTCGTTTTGTTAAAAAATGATAAGCATGTTTCATAAATGTTTTGAGCAGTCTTGAGTTTCTGGTAATTCTCAGATTATATGTTCTTATAAATTTCATCCACTTATATAATTTCTCATAAATATTGATTAAAAATATATATATTTATAAAATATAGTAAAATTATATTTATAAAATTATATGCTGTAGTTCTTGAAAGAATCTTAATTTTTGTAATTAATAAACAGGCGGTAAATAAAGTAATAGCATGGTAAAAACATGGTAACATTGTGTGCATCTCTCATTAATGACAAGTTCCTGATTAGATATGGTTTTATGTGAAAAATATGAAGAACTGTTTTATAGTCACATCGACAAACACTCGCTTTCATCAGCACTTCTCCGCTTGGGAACTGAAACAATAAGAGATTAATGCTTACATTATGTAAATATGATTAATTAAAAGCGTGTAAGGTGTGTGTGTGTGTGTGTGTCTGTGTCTGTGTGTGTGTGTGTGTCTGTGTGTGTGTCTGTGTGTGTGTCTGTGTGTGTGTGTGTGTGTGTGTGTGTGTGTGTGTGTGTGTGTGTGTGTGTGTGTGTCTGTGTGTGTGTGTGTGTGTGTCTGTGTGTGTGTGTCTGTGTGTGTGTGTCTGTGTGTGTGTGTGTGTGTGTGTGTGTGTGTGTGTGTGTGTGTGTGTGTGTGTCTGTGTGTGTCTGTGTGTGTGTGTGTGTGTGTGTGTGTGTGTTTCACGATTCTTCCAGCGATGGCTGTAATGAATCCCGTGTGTCGGATCATCAGTCACTAACACTAATAAAGCTGGACTAGGACAGAACTGGGTTTTAAATCACTCTCCAAACATCAAATCCTGGAACTGAGGATCTCTCGCTGCGTATTAATTATGATTAGAGATGCTCAAGATGGAAGAGTAATTAACTTTTAACACAGCATGTCAAGATAAAACGAGTCTAGCTTCAAGAAACACGCCAATGTCTAAGAAACGAGTCTGATTGGGTCCTGTGAAATACATATAGCGGTTAAATCAATAATATACACTGTAAAATGTAATAAGTTAGAAAGAGTGAGGAAACCGATCGCCAAGTAAAGTAGTGTATTCATTTTAGTTGGCACAACTTACATTACATTTGTATAGAAAACGTGTTAATCAAGTGTCCTCAAGTACTGTTGGATCAAAATAACTAGCTGTGTTAACTTCTCATTAGCGTTCACATTACCAGGAAAATATCTTATAATTTACTTTAAAAGCAATTGAATTGTTCCCATGGTTGTGTTTTGCATGTCAAGCGTGATCAATTACAAGATTGTCACAAATATA
>JARPMJ010004510.1:65000-75296 GCA_033366665.1 Phoxinus dragarum
GTGTGTGTTCAGGAGAGTGTGTGTTCAGGAGAGTGTGTGTTCAGGAGAGTGTGTGTTCGGGGAGAGTGAGTGTTCGGGAGAGTGTGTGTTCGGGAGAGTGTGTGTTCGGAAGAGTGTGTGTTCGGGAGAGTGTGTGTTCGGGAGAGTGTGTGTTCAGAAGAGTGTGTGTTCGGGAGAGTGTGTGTTCGGGAGAGTGTGTGTTCGGGAGAGTGTGTGTTCGGGAGAGTGTGTGTTCAGGAGAGTGTGTGTTCAGGAGAGTGTGTGTTCAGGAGAGTGTGTGTTCAGGAGAGTGTGTGTTCAGGAGAGTGTGTGTTCAGGAGAGTGTGTGTTCAGGAGAGTGTGTGTTCAGGAGAGTGTGTGTTCAGGAGATGTGTGTGTTCAGGAGAGAGTGTGTTCAGGAGAGTTTGTGTTCAGGAGATGTGTGTGTTCAGGAGAGTGTGTGTTCAGGAGAGTGTGTGTTCAGGAGAGTGTGTGTTCAGGAGAGTGTGTGTTCAGGAGAGTGTGTGTTCAGGAGAGTGTGTGTTCAGGAGATGTGTGTGTTCTGGAGAGAGTGTGTTCAGGAGAGTTTGTGTTCAGGAGAGTTTGTGTTCAGGAGAGTGTGTGTTCAGGAGAGTGTGTGTTCAGGAGAGTGTGTGTTCAGGAGAGTGTGTGTTCAGGAGATGTGTGTGTTCAGGAGAGTGAGTGTTCGGGAGAGTGTGTGTTCAGGAGAGTGTGTGTTCAGGAGAGTGTGTGTTCAGGAGAGTGTGTTTTCAGGAGAGTGTGTGTTCAGGAGAGTGTGTGTTAAGGAGAGTGTATGTTCAGGAGAGTGTGTGTTCAGGAGAGTGTGTGTTCAGGAGAGTGTGTGTTCGGGAGAGTGAGTGTTCGGGAGAGGTGTGTGTTCGGGAGAGTGAGTGTTCGGGAGAGTGAGTGTTCGGGAGAGTGAGTGTTCGGGAGATTGAGTGTTCGGGAGAGTGTGTGTTCAGGAGAGTGTGTGTTCAGGAGATGTGTGTGTTCAGGAGAGAGTGTGTTCAGGAGAGTGTGTGTTCAGGAGATGTGTGTGTTCAGGAGAGTGTGTGTTCAGGAGAGTGTGTGTTCAGGAGATGTGTGTGTTCAGGAGAGAGTGTGTTCAGGAGAGAGTGTGTTCAGGAGAGAGTGTGTTCAGGAGAGAGTGTGTTCAGGAGAGTGTGTGTTCAGGAGAGTGTGTGTTCAGGAGAGAGTGTGATCAGGAGAGTGTGTGTTCAGGAGAGTTTGTGTTCAGGAGATGTGTGTGTTCAGGATAGTGTGTGTTCAGGAGAGTGTGTGTTCAGGAGAGTGTGTGTTCAGGAGAGTGTGTGTTCAGGAGATGTGTGTGTTCAGGAGAGAGTGTGTTCAGGAGAGAGTGTGTTCAGGAGAGTGTGTGTTCAGGAGATGTGAGTGTTCAAGAGAGTGTGTGTTCAGGAGAGTGTGTGTTCAGGAGAGTGTGTGTTCAGGAGATGTGTGTGTTCAGGAGAGTGTGTGTTCGGGAGAGTGTGTGTTCGGGAGAGTGTGTGTTCGGGAGAGTGAGTGTTCGGGAGAGTGAGTGTTCGGGAGAGTGTGTGTTCGGGAGAGTGTGTGTTCGGGAGAGTGTGTGTTCGGGAGAGTGTGTGTTCGGGAGAGTGAGTGTTCGGGAGAGTGAGTGTTCAGGAGAGTGTGTGTTCAGGAGAGTGTGTGTTCAGGAGAGTGTGTGTTCAGGAGAGTGTGTTTTCAGGAGAGTGTGTGTTCAGGAGAGTGTGTGTTCAGGAGAGTGTATGTTCAGGAGAGTGTGTGTTCAGGAGAGTGTGTGTTCAGGAGAGTGTGTGTTCGGGAGAGTGAGTGTTCGGGAGAGTGTGTGTTCGGGAGAGTGAGTGTTCGGGAGAGTGAGTGTTCGGGAGAGTGAGTGTTCGGGAGATTGAGTGTCGGGAGAGTGTGTGTTCGGGAGAGTGTGTGTTCAGGAGATGTGTGTGTTCAGGAGAGAGTGTGTTCAGGAGAGTGTGTGTTCAGGAGATGTGTGTGTTCAGGAGAGTGTGTGTTCAGGAGAGTGTGTGTTCAGGAGATGTGTGTGTTCAGGAGAGAGTGTGTTCAGGAGAGAGTGTGTTCAGGAGAGAGTGTGTTCAGGAGAGTGTGTGTTCAGGAGAGTGTGTGTTCAGGAGAGAGTGTGATCAGGAGAGTGTGTGTTCAGGAGAGTTTGTGTTCAGGAGATGTGTGTGTTCAGGAGAGTGTGTGTTCAGGAGAGTGTGTGTTCAGGAGAGTGTGTGTTCAGGAGAGTGTGTGTTCAGGAGATGTGTGTGTTCAGGAGAGAGTGTGTTCAGGAGAGAGTGTGTTCAGGAGAGTTTGTGTTCAGGAGATGTGTGTGTTCAGGAGAGTGTGTGTTCAGGAGAGTGTGTGTTCAGGAGAGAGTGTGTTCAGGAGAGAGTGTGTTCAGGAGAGTGTGTGTTCAGGAGAGTGTGTGTTCAGGAGAGTGTGTGTTCAGGAGAGAGTGTGTTCAGGAGAGAGTGTGTTCAGGAGAGTGTGTGTTCAGGAGAGTGTGTGTGTTCAGGAGAGTGTGTGTTCAGGAGAGAGTGTGTTCAGGAGAGAGTGTGATCAGGAGAGTGTGTGTTCAGGAGAGTGTGTGTTCAGGAGAGTGTGTGTTCAGGAGAGTGTGTGTTCAGGAGAGTGTGTGTTCAGGAGAGTGTGTGTTCAGGAGATGTGTGTGTTCAAGAGAGTGTGTGTTCAGGAGAGTGTGTGTTCAGGAGAGTGTGTGTTCAGGAGAGAGTGTGATCAGGAGAGTGTGTGTTCAGGAGAGTGTGTGTTCAGGAGAGTGTGTGTTCAGGAGAGTGTGTGTTCAGGAGAGTGTGTGTTCAGGAGATGTGTGTGTTCAAGAGAGTGTGTGTTCAGGAGAGTGTGTGTTCAGGAGAGTGTGTGTTCAGGAGATGTGTGTGTTCAGGAGAGTGTGTGTTCGGGAGAGTGTGTGTTCGGGAGAGTGTGTGTTCGGGAGAGTGAGTGTTCGGGAGAGTGAGTGTTCGGGAGAGTGGTGTTCGGGAGAGTGAGTGTTCGGGAGAGTGTGTGTTCGGGAGAGTGTGTGTTCGGGAGAGTGTGTGTTCGGGAGAGTGAGTGTTCGGGAGAGTGAGTGTTCAGGAGAGTGTGTGTTCAGGAGAGTGTGTGTTCAGGAGAGTGTGTGTTCAGGAGAGTGTGTTTTCAGGAGAGTGTGTGTTCAGGAGAGTGTGTGTTCAGGAGAGTGTATGTTCAGGAGAGTGTGTGTTCAGGAGAGTGTGTGTTCAGGAGAGTGTGTGTTCGGGGAGAGTGAGTGTTCGGGAGAGTGAGTGTTCGGGAGAGTGTGTATTCGGGAGAGTGAGTGTTCGGGAGAGTGAGTGTTCGGGAGGAGTGAGTGTTCGGGAGAGTGAGTGTTCGGGAGAGTGAGTGTTCGGGGAGAGTGTGTGTTCGGGAGAGTGTGTGTTCGGGAGAGTGTGTGTTCGGGAGAGTGTGTGTTCGGGAGAGTGTGTTTTCGGGAGAGTGTTTGTTCAGGAGAGTGTGTGTTCAGGAGAGTGTGTGTTCAGGAGAGTGTGTGTTCAGGAGAGTGTGTGTTCAGGAGAGCGAGTGTTCAGGAGAGTGTGTGTTCAGGAGAGAGTGAGTGTTCAGAAGAGTGAGTGTTTAGGAAAGTGTGTGTTCAGGAGAGTGTGTGTTCAGGAGAGAGTGAGTGTTCAGAAGAGTGAGTGTTCAGGAGAGTGAGTGTTCAGGAGAGTGAGTGTTCAGGAGAGTGTGTGTTCAGGAGAGAGTGAGTGTTCAGAAGAGTGAGTGTTCAGGAGAGTGTGTGTTCAGGAGAGTGTGTGTTCAGGAGAGTGAGTGTTCAGGAGAGTGAGTGTTCAGGAGAGTGAGTGTTCAGGAGAGTGTGTGTTCAGGAGAGAGTGAGTGTTCAGAAGAGTGAGTGTTCAGGAGAGAGTGTGTTCAGGAGAGTGTGTGTTCAGAAGAGTGTGTGTTCAGGAGAGAGTGAGTGTTCAGAAGAGTGTGTGTTCAGGAGAGTGTGTGTTCAGGAGAGTGTGTGTTCAGGAGAGAGTGAGTGTTCAGAAGAGTGAGTGTTCAGGAGAGAGTGTGTTCAGGAGAGTGTGTGTTCAGGAGAGTGTGTGTTCAGGAGAGTGTGTGTTCAGGAGAGTGTGTGTTCAGGAGAGTG
This sequence comes from Phoxinus dragarum, assembly GCA_033366665.1. Classification (NCBI taxonomy): domain Eukaryota; kingdom Metazoa; phylum Chordata; class Actinopteri; order Cypriniformes; family Leuciscidae; genus Phoxinus; species Phoxinus dragarum. The sequence goes on from JARPMJ010004510.1 coordinate 69,121, forward strand.
TGTGTTCAGGAGAGTGTGTGTTCAGGAGAGCGAGGTGTTCAGGAGAGTGTGTGTTCAGGAGAGAGTGAGTGTTCAGAAGAGTGAGTGTTTAGGAAAGTGTGTGTTCAGGAGAGTGTGTGTTCAGGAGAGAGTGAGTGTTCAGAAGAGTGAGTGTTCAGGAGAGTGTGTGTTCAGGAGAGTGTGTGTTCAGGAGAGTGAGTGTTCAGGAGAGTGAGTGTTCAGGAGAGTGTGTGTTCAGGAGAGAGTGAGTGTTCAGAAGAGTGAGTGTTCAGGAGAGTGTGTGTTCAGGAGAGTGAGTGTTCAGGAGAGTGTGTGTTCAGGAGAGAGTGAGTGTTCAGAAGAGTGAGTGTTCAGGAGAGAGTGTGTTCAGGAGAGTGTGTGTTCAGAAGAGTGTGTGTTCAGGAGAGAGTGAGTGTTCAGAAGAGTGAGTGTTCAGGAGAGTGTGTGTTCAGGAGAGAGTGAGTGTTCAGAAGAGTGAGTGTTCAGGAGAGTGTGTGTTCAGGAAAGAGTGAGTGTTCAAGAGAGTGTGTGTTCAGGAGAGTGAGTGTTCAGGAGAGTGTGTGTTCAGGAGAGAGTGAGTGTTCAAGAGAGTGTGTGTTCAGGAGAGAGTGAGTGTTTAGGAGAGTGTGTGTTCAGGAGAGTGTGTGTTCAGGATAGAGTGAGTGTTCAGAAGAGTGAGTGTTTAGGAGAGTGTGTTCAGGAGAGCGTGTGTTCAGGAGAGAGTGTGTGTTCAGGAGAGTGTGTGTTCGGGAGAGTGTGTGTTCGGGAGAGTGAGTGTTCGGGAGAGTGTGTGTTCAGGAGAGTGTGTGTTCAGGAGAGTGTGTGTTCAGGAGAGTGTGTGTTCAGGAGAGTGTGTGTTCAGGAGAGTGTGTGTTCAGGAGAGCGAGTGTTCAGGAGAGTGTGTGTTCAGGAGAGAGTGAGTGTTCAGAAGAGTGAGTGTTTAGGAAAGTGTGTGTTCAGGAGAGTGTGTGTTCAGGAGAGAGTGAGTGTTCAGAAGAGTGAGTGTTCAGGAGAGTGTGTGTTCAGGAGAGTGTGTGTTCAGGAGAGTGAGTGTTCAGGAGAGTGAGTGTTCAGGAGAGTGTGTGTTCAGGAGAGAGTGAGTGTTCAGAAGAGTGAGTGTTCAGGAGACTGTGTGTTCAGGAGAGTGAGTGTTCAGGAGAGTGTGTGTTCAGGAGAGAGTGAGTGTTCAGAAGAGTGAGTGTTCAGGAGAGAGTGTGTTCAGGAGAGTGTGTGTTCAGAAGAGTGTGTGTTCAGGAGAGAGTGAGTGTTCAGAAGAGTGAGTGTTCAGGAGAGTGTGTGTTCAGGAGAGAGTGAGTGTTCAGAAGAGTGAGTGTTCAGGAGAGTGTGTGTTCAGGAAAGAGTGAGTGTTCAAGAGAGTGTGTGTTCAGGAGAGTGAGTGTTCAGGAGAGTGTGTGTTCAGGAGAGAGTGAGTGTTCAAGAGAGTGTGTGTTCAGGAGAGAGTGAGTGTTTAGGAGAGTGTGTGTTCAGGAGAGTGTGTGTTCAGGATAGAGTGAGTGTTCAGAAGAGTGAGTGTTTAGGAGAGTGTGTTCAGGAGAGCGTGTGTTCAGGAGAGTGTGTGTTCAGGAGAGTGAGTGTTCGGGAGAGTGTGTGTTCGGGAGAGTGAGTGTTCGGGAGAGTGAGTGTTCGGGGAGAGTGAGTGTTCGGGAGAGTGTGTGTTCGGGAAAGTGTGTGTTCGGGGAGAGTGTGTGTTCGGGAGAGTGTGTTTTCGGGAGAGTGTTTGTTTTCAGGAGAGTGTGTGTTCAGGAGAGTGTGTGTTCAGGAGAGTGTGTGTTCAGAAGAGTGAGTGTTTAGGAGAGTGTGTGGTTCAGGAGAGTGTGTGTTCAGGAGAGTGTGTGTTCAGGAGAGTGTGTGTTCAGGAGAGAGTGAGTGTTCAGAAGAGTGAGTGTTCAGAAGAGTGTGTGTTCGGGGAGAGTGTGTGTTCGGGAGAGTGTGTGTTCGGGAGAGTGTGTGTTCGGGAGAGTGAGTGTTCGGGAGAGTGAGTGTTCGGGAGAGTGAGTGTTCGGGAGAGTGAGTGTTCAGGAGAGTGTGTGTTCAGGAGAGTGTGTGTTCAGGAGAGTGTGTGTTCAGGAGAGTGTGTGTTCAGGGAGAGTGTGTGTTCGGGAGAGTGTGTGTTCGGGAGAGTGTGTGTTCGGGAGAGTGAGTGTTCGGGAGAGTGAGTGTTCGGGGAGAGTGAGTGTTCGGGAGAGTGAGTGTTCGGGAGAGTGAGTGTTCGGGAGAGTGAGTGTTCGGGAGAGTGAGTGTTCGGGAGAGTGAGTGTTCGGGAGAGTGTGTGTTCGGGAGAGTGTGTGTTCGGGAGAGTGTGTTTTCGGGAGAGTGTGTGTTCAGGAGAGTGTGTGTTCAGGAGAGTGTGTGTTCAGGAGAGTGTGTGTTCAGGAGAGCGAGTGTTCAGGAGAGTGTGTGTTCAGGAGAGAGTGAGTGTTCAGAAGAGTGAGTGTTTAGGAAAGTGTGTGTTCAGGAGAGTGTGTGTTCAGGAGAGAGTGAGTGTTCAGAAGAGTGAGTGTTCAGGAGAGTGTGTATTCAGGAGAGTGTGTGTTCAGGAGAGTGAGTGTTCAGGAGAGTGAGTGTTCAGGAGAGTGTGTGTTCAGGAGAGAGTGTGTGTTCAGAAGAGTGAGTGTTCAGGAGAGTGTGTGTTCAGGAGAGTGTGTGTTCAGGAGAGTGTGTGTTCAGGAGAGAGTGAGTGTTCAGAAGAGTGAGTGTTCAGGAGAGAGTGTGTTCAGGAGAGTGTGTGTTCAGAAGAGTGTGTGTTCAGGAGAGAGTGAGTGTTCAGAAGAGTGAGTGTTCAGGAGAGTGTGTGTTCAGGAGAGAGTGAGTGTTCAGAAGAGTGAGTGTTCAGGAGAGTGTGTGTTCAGGAGAGAGTGAGTGTTCAGAAGAGTGAGTGTTCAGGAGAGTGTGTGTTCAGGAGAGAGTGAGTGTTTAGGAGAGTGTGTGTTCAGGAGAGTGTGTGTTCAGGATAGAGTGAGTGTTCAGAAGAGTGAGTGTTTAGGAGAGTGTGTGTTCAGGAGAGTGTGTGTTCAGGAGAGAGTGAGTGTTCAGAAGAGTGTGAGTGTTTAGGAGAGTGTGTGTTCAGGAGAGTGTGTGTTCAGGATAGAGTGAGTGTTCAGAAGAGTGTGAGTGTTTAGGAGAGTGTGTTCAGGAGAGCGTGTGTTCAGGAGAGCGTGTGTTCAGGAGAGTGTGTGTTCAGGAGAGTGTGTGTTCAGGAGAGTGTGTTTTCAGGAGAGAGTGTGTTCAGGAGAGTGTGTGTTCAGAAGAGTGAGTGTTCAGGATAGAGTGAGTGTTCAGAAGAGTGTGAGTGTTTAGGAGAGTGTGTTCAGGAGAGCGTGTGTTCAGGAGAGCGTGTGTTCAGGAGAGTGTGTGTTCAGGAGAGTGTGTGTTCAGGAGAGTGTGTTTTCAGGAGAGAGTGTGTTCAGGAGAGTGTGTGTTCAGAAGAGTGAGTGTTTAGGAGAGTGTGTGTTCAGGAGAGTGTGTGTTCAGGAGAGTGTGTGTTCAGGAGAGAGTGAGTGTTCAGAAGAGTGAGTGTTCAGGAGAGAGTGTGTTCAGGAGAGTGTGTGTTCAGAAGAGTGTGTGTTCAGGAGAGAGTGAGTGTTCAGAAGAGTGAGTGTTCAGGAGAGTGTGTGTTCAGAAGAGTGAGTGTTCAGAAGAGTGAGTGTTCAGAAGAGTGTGTGTTCAGAAGAGTGTGTGTTCAGAAGAGTGTGTGTTCAGGAGATGTGTGTGTTCAGGAGAGAGTGTGTTCAGGAGAGAGTGTGTTCAGGAGAGTGTGTGTTCAGGAGAGTGTGTGTTCAGGAGATGTGTGTGTTCAGGAGAGTGTGTGTTCAGGAGAGTGTGTGTTCAGGAGAGTGTGTGTTCAGGAGAGAGTGAGTGTTTAGGAGAGCGTGTGTTCAGGAGAGTGTGTGTTCAGGAGAGAGTGAGTGTTCAGAAGAGTGAGTGTTTAGGAGAGTGTGTTCAGGAGAGCGTGTGTTCAGGAGAGTGTGTTTTCAGGAGAGAGTGTGTTCAGGAGAGTGTGTGTTCAGAAGAGTGAGTGTTTAGGAGAGTGTGTGTTCAGGAGAGTGTGTGTTCAGGAGAGTGTGTGTTCAGGAGAGAGTGAGTGTTCAGAAGAGTGAGTGTTCAGAAGAGTGAGTGTTCAGAAGAGTGAGTGTTCAGAAGAGTGAGTGTTCAGAAGAGTGTGTGTTCAGAAGAGTGTGTGTTCAGAAGAGTGTGTGTTCAGGAGAGTGTGTGTTCAGGAGAGTGTGAGTGTTTAGAAGAGTGAGTGTTCAGAAGAGTGTATGTTCAGGAGAGTGTGTGTTCAGGAGAGTGTGTGTTCAGGAGATTGTGTGTTCAGGAGATTGTGTGTTTTCAGGAGAGTGTGTGTTCAGGAGAGTGTGTGTTCAGGAGAGAGTGTGTTCAGGAGAGAGTGTGTTCAGGAGAGAGTGTGTTCAGGAGAGAGTTAGTTCAGCAGAGTGTGTGTTCAGGAGAGAGTGTGTTCAGGAGAGAGTGTGTTCAGGAGAGTGTGTGTTCAGAAGAGTGAGTGTTTAGGAGAGTGTGTGTTCAGGAGAGTGTGTGTTCAGGAGAGTGTGTGTTCAGGGAGAGAGTGAGTGTTCAGAAGAGTGAGTGTTCAGAAGAGTGAGTGTTCAGAAGAGTGTGTGTTCAGAAGAGTGTGTGTTCAGAAGAGTGTGAGTGTTTAGAAGAGTGAGTGTTCAGAAGAGTGTATGTTCAGGAGAGTGTGTGTTCAGGAGAGTGTGAGTGTTTAGAAGAGTGAGTGTTCAGAAGAGTGTATGTTCAGGAGAGTGTGTGTTCAGGAGAGTGTGTGTTCAGGAGATTGTGTGTTCAGGAGATTGTGTGTTTTCAGGAGAGTGTGTGTTCAGGAGAGTGTGTGTTCAGGAGAGAGTGTGTTCAGGAGAGAGTGTGTTCAGGAGAGAGTTAGTTCAGGAGAGAGTTAGTTCAGCAGAGTGTGTGTTCAGGAGAGTGTTTGTTCAGGAGAGTGTGTGTTCAGGAGAGTGTGTGTTCAGGAGAGTGTGTGTTCAGGGGAGTGTGTGTTCAGGAGAGTGTGTGTTCAGGAGAGTGAGTGTTCAGGAGAGTGTGTGTTCAGGAGAGTGTGTGTTCAGGGGAGTGTGTGTTCAGGAGAGTGTGTGTTCAGGAGAGTGTATGTTCAGGAGAGTGTGTGTTCAGGAGAGTGTGTGTTCAAGAGAGTGTGTTCAGGAGAGTGTGTTAAGGAGAGTGTGTGTTTAGGAGAGAGTGTGTTCAGGAGAGTGAGTGTTCAGGAGAGAGTGTGTTCAGGGGAGTGTGTGTTCAGGGGAGTGTGTGTTCAGGAGAGTGAGTGTTCAGGAGAGAGTGTGTTCAGGAGAGTGTGTGTTCAGGAGAGTGTGTGTTCAGGAGAGTGTGTGTTCAGGAGAGTGTGTTAAGGAGAGTGTGTGTTCAGGAGAGAGTGTGTTCAGGAGAGAGTTTGTTCGGGAGAGTGTGTGTTCAGGAGAGTGTGTGTTCAGGAGAGTGTGTGTTCAGGAGAGTGTGTGTTCAGGAGAGTGTGTGTTCAGGAGAGTGTGTGTTCAGGAGAGTGTGTGTTCAGGAGAGTGTGTTAAGGAGAGTGTGTGTTCAGGAGAGAGTGTGTTCAGGAGAGAGTTTGTTCAGGAGAGAGTGTGTTCAGGAGAGTGTGTGTTCAGGAGAGTGTGTGTTCAGGAGAGGTGTGTTCAGGAGAGTGTGTGTTCAGGAGAGTGTGGTGTTCAGGAGAGGTGTGTGTTCAAGAGAGTGTGTTCAGGAGAGTGTGTTAAGGAGAGTGTGTGTTCAGGAGAGAGTGTGTTCAGGAGAGTGTGTGTTCAGGAGAGTGTGTGTTCAGGAGAGTGTGTGTTCAGGAGAGTGTGTGTTCAGGAGAGTGTGTGTTCAGGAGAGTGTGTGTTCGAGGAGAGTGAGTGTTCGGGAGAGTGAGTGTTCGGAGAGTGTGTTTCAGGGAGAGGGTTAGGAGAGTGTGTTCAGGAGAGTGTGTGTTCAGGAGAGTGTGTGTTCAGGAGAGTGTGTGTTCAGGAGAGAGTGTGTTCAGGGAGAGTGGTGTTCAGGAGAGTGTGTGTTCAGGAGAGTGTGTGTTCAGGAGAGTGTGTGATCAAGGAGAGTGTGTTCAGGAGAGGTGTGTTCAGGAGAGTGTGTGTTCAGGAGAGAGTGTGTTCAGGAGAGAGTGTGTTCAAGGAGAGTGT